>JASANB010004071.1:0-20806 GCA_030248155.1 Sabatieria punctata
TTCGAACCATGCAGGTCATCCGCCGAAGGGGTAGGCGGCTGGGGGTTCTGCGCCGGTCACTGTGGCCCAATTCTATGCAGGGTGTTGGGCAATCAAAAACGTTAAAAATGGCCAAAATCGCGATTTTCGGTCGCTCAAGTACAAACAAAAAGCGCTGTTTTAGAGGCGATTTTAGCAATATTAGTGTCTGAAAATCTAAAAATATCAAAAATTCGCTCAAAAAATTACCTATCAGAAAAATCGGAGGGGGATCGGAAAAAATCGTCTACACAAAAAGCAACACCAGTATCGGATCGGCCAACTGCAGTAAACATCGTCATACCTTGGATTGGGTCCAAAATTGACTTTTCATTCCTGTTTTCTTCCGAAACCATTGGCGCTTCTGCTTCCTTCGCATCAATAGACACTCGCTGATTTTTCGGGTCGCAGTCGTGTTTGTAGTGACTCAAGCATGCTTTCACACGAACCGTGCTAAAATGGCCAGCTTTTAGACAACACAACCAGCTCACAGGATAAAGAACCCTGGTAACTGATTTTGACGTTTTTAACGTTTTTGGTAAAAAAACGCCTTAATTTTTGCCTTATTTCGTACTATTAGGCATACATGGGCCGGAAAAATCCGGAGGGGGGTAGGAGGGGGGAGAAGACCTCGGGGGGGGGGGGGGGGTCCCCGAAAAAAGGCCAAAAAAACGCTTATTTTGCCTTAAATAAGCGAAAATTTCTCCCTCCGGGAGGGGGGGTGGGGGGGGGGTTAGTCGTCGAGGGGGGTATGGAGTATGTTTGGACGGCCGAGGGGGGGTATGGCCGGCCGAGGGGGAGGGGTACACCCCCCCCTTACCCCCCCCCCCCCGGCCCATGTATGCTATTAGGCCTGCTGTAGCCGAATTTTAGCAATTTTTAGTGACTATTTTATAAAAAATTTCCTTTTATATAAAATAGCATACCTCTCGAGCATACATGTAACAGCTCCGGGCCGACCTGGGGGAGGGGGGGTAGGGGGGGTTTCCTCAGGTGGGGGGTCGAGGGGAGGTTTCGCCCAGGTGGGGGGTCCCAAATTTCAAAAAGCTCCAAAACGCCTAGAAATGCGTTTTTAGCACGTTTTTTTCAGTAAGGACGCTAAAAATCGCTATTTTAAGCTGCCAAATAGCGTTTTAAAGCTAAAAACAAGCAAAAAATGACAAAAAGAGCTTCCAAAAACACCGATTTTTCTTAAATGTCAGCAGTGGAAACGCCAAATTCGGTTTCCAAAGGCTTTTCAAGTGAATTTTAGGCTAAAAATTTGTGATTTCTGACCCAGTTTGTTAATACTGGAGCCACTACCACCACTTGTATTTTTTGGTCGGGGGGAGGGGTCCCTTAACCTGTCTCGGGGGGTGAGGGGGGGTTTTGGCCTTTCCAGCAGGGGGGTAAACCCCCCAAACGCCCCCCTAGTACATGTATGCTCTCGAGGGCGCGTACCTTCGGAAGGAGGTTTGGTTAGAACGGGGCCCCAATTCCCCAAAACTATTATATGACTGAGAGCGTTCTGCAAACTTTTCAGATGAAACCGGAAATGGAAAAGTCGGAAACATATACCATCAAGCCAAATGTTTCCACTCACTTGTCTTCTTTCACAACTGCATGAATAAAAGCCGAACACGAAAAGCCACATTTGATGGTAGGTGTGGCTCTTGGGCAGCGCTGCACGCTGATTGGCCGGTAGCATCCAGACCTGGAGCAGTCGAAACAGTGCGTATTTCCATTGACCGTCCTTTTGCAAAAATCCACTCTGCCAAACTGCACAACGTCCGCTTTCCATCGTTCAAACGAATCCCACGTCACAAAATCTCGAAATTCGATTTTAGCAGTCTGACCATGCACAGACCGCACATGCTCACACAGCAGCTCCTGAGAAGCGAACGTTTCAGCTGCAAACATACAGTATAGATAAAAAAAAATGTCCCATCGCTTTTTCGGCCTTCACTCAAACGTTTCGTTCTCAGTCAATTCTTTACCGATTTGGCTCAAATTTTCAGCAAAAATTACCAACATGGTTGGCTAAATATTCTGCAAGTTTGGTGCGAAAATTCCAAAGGAAAAAATTTTTTTGAACCAGAAAGTGAAAATCATAGTGGTCTGTGTAAATTCAAATTTCCCGCGTAATTACGGCGCTATCGCTTAGATAGTTGCAGCAATTATCGGGCGGACATTTGGTCATAACATATTCAGACGGCAGCCCTCTGGCTTAAGGGACACTAAAATTGGGGAATTTTAAAAACATGATCGAAAATCCCATAGTTAAGAAATCTGTACATTCTGGAATCAAAGCACTGAATCAGTTGTCAATCAACACAGATTGTAGCAGGAAGTTCGACAAATGAATGAACCTGATATTTAAACTCTGTTTCACATCATAGAAACCTTCTCCACAGTGTTTTTAGAAAATCAAAAATCTTCTGAATTGTCATTTCACCGTTTTTACGAAGAAAAGTCACATTTTGTCATGTTTTTGAAATTCCCCAATTTTAGTGCCCCTTAAGCCAGAGGGCTGCCGTCTGAATATGTTATGACCAAATGTCCGCCCGATCATTCCTGCAACTATCTAAGCGATAGCGCCGTAATTACGCGGGAAATTTGAATTTACACAGACCACTATGATTTTCACTTTTCGGTTCAAAAAAATTTTTTCCGTTGGAATTTTCGCACCAAAGTTGCAGAATATTTAGCCAACCATGTTGTTAATTTTTGCTGAAAATTTGAGCCAAATCGGTAAAGAAGTGACTGAGAACGAAACGTTTGAGTGAAGGCCGAAAAAGCGATGGGACATTTTTTTTATCTATACTGTATTATTTGTTAGCCAATACCATAACTAAGTTTATCCGATTTGCAGTCCGGCTGGGTAATCTAAAATAGGGCCGACATTGGGGTTAAATTATTCCAAGAATGGTTTTACAACACCTCTTACATTACATAACCCACACAGACATGGGCAACGGGGGCTAAGGGGGTCGACCCTCTCTGGCTCTTACCTATCCCCCTCAGACGCCTCTACCCCCTTTGGTACTTTTGGAAGAATTTTGTACAGAAAGTTATGATAAAAGTATGCCTAGATTGGGTGTAAACGAGCTTAGAATAGTTTATTTTAACGAAAAACAAGCCAAAAACCAGGATTTCAACCAAAATCAGACTTGTTGGCTTAAATCCTCAGCCCTGCTTCTACACCCCCTCAGGAATTGAAAATTCTATCCCCATCAGCCGAAATGCAGCCCACACAGATTGTGCTGCTTTCCTATTCTTATATTACATCACCTAAACCAACTCGAATCAAACGTTCGAATAAATGCTACATTGTTTAATATTCATACATGGGCCAGGGGTATGGGGAGAATACCCCGGCGTGTTCCGGTTTCCTCCTTTCCGGTTTCCTCTTTTCCGGTTTCCTCCTTTCCGTTTTCCTCCTTTCCGGTTTCCTCCCCTCATATTCCGGTTTCCTCCTTTTTAAAATTTAGCATAATTTGGTGAGTTTTAATCCATATTATTGCAGTGAGCAAGCGTAGAGTGATTTTGGGATTATTTTTATGCAGTTGAAATATTTTATTATATTACATATTATTACATACTACCGCAAATGGAAAGGTGTGAGCTACATCTATCATAGAATTGATAGCCGCGATAGAAAACTGCTCTTTCGCCACGTTTACTTTGGAAAATGGCTAGATCAGCCATCACACTTAGAGGATGTGATCCGCGGGCCGGCCGCGCTCGATTTTTCAGGTAGCGGGGCAGGGCGGAATAGGACGAAGTTGCATTTTAAGATTTGATCATTTTAATTATGACCTTGAAAGCTTTTCTAAAAGAGGGACCGATTTCCATGTCAGCTGGGCCATAGCTTGTGGGTCGGGCTAACGTTTTTGACCGGCTGCACTAGACCTAACAGGCGTGAACGAGATCTGGATACGTAAAGGACCAGGTAGCCTAGCCACAGTATTACCGGTCCGGCAACCAGCAAGCAGCCTTTACGCTGAGTGGCGCGGTGCGGCCAAAAACCTCATTAACAAAGTTAGCCCGTTCCTGTTGTCCGCCCCAGGCGATAAGTAAACCAATTATCTTGACTGACAGGCAATAAACACACTATTAAGGAGAGTAACATTCAACTAACGGTAACATGTGAATCAAAGACCAAAGACGGTACAGATAAAATGCAATGCTAAGCAAAATGATACAGAAAAGGCCTCAGAATCAGAATAATGTTCGGAAGAATTTCCACCAGGAGGAATTTTAAACGGAGGAATTTCAGAAGGGGGAATTTTCAACGGAGGAATTTTCACCAGGAGGAATTCAAAACGGAGGAATTTCAACGAGGAGGAATTTCCGCACAGAGGAATATCAACCGGAGGAGTTCTGGCCGGAGGAATTTTCACCGGAGGAGTGTCTATCGGAGGAATTTCCACTACGCCTAATAATAGACTGGTAGGGACAAAATGGCAGTATGACCCACTCAAGTGACAAGGGTGCATCCACATTGCAGTGCACAATGCAACCCATTGTGTGTTAGCATAACAGCAGTTGCCTGGGCCTAATCGCTTGTGTCTTGGTATTTAATTGATCATAATTACACAACCATGAGAGGGCAACGGAGTCCTGAGCCCAAATTCATTCCGCTCTATAGGCAAGACCTGCCAGTCATACATACATACATGTACATTTTGCTTTTCACACTTACCCAATTCACACCTGGTTCAAATTTCTAACTCTCATTCCCGACATTTAATTTTAAAATGACGCAAAACTAGCTGGCTGGAACAATATCGATTAAAGCTCACCAAATTATGCTAAAATTTTAAAAGGGAGGAAACCGGAAAGGAGGAAAACGGAAAGGAGGAAACCGGGAAAGAGGAAACCTGAAAGGAGGAAACCGGAACAAACCGAATACCCCAACCCCTCGCCGGCCAATACCCCCTCGGCCAGCCATACCCCCTCGCTGACACCCCCCTCCCGGAGGAAGAAAATTTTCGCATAAGGCAAAATAGGCGTTTTTTGGCCTTTTTTCGGGACACCCCTCCCCCCGAGGTCTCCATACCCCCTCCTCCGGATTTTTCAGGCCCATGTATGTTAATATTTACCTGTATCTGGGCAAAGACCGCACACTTTGCGGCCTGTCAACCCTCTGGCATTGACTGCTGGAGCGGAATCTGGGTGTTTCTTGCGTCTGTGATTAGACCGACCATTTCGGGAACCGAACCGCTCACCGCACACATCACAGTCCCAACAGTTAGAACCTGACACGGGTCTGGCTTGTCTGGTGTCACTCATTACCACAGAAGCTACGTCTGAAAGTGAAAATGTTTATAAAAAAGAAGCTTGCAGAACTATTTTAAATTGGGCAAAGGTATCTAGTCTAATTTAATTGGGGACACTCCGAAAATAACAACAAACAATGGTGCAACACAAATATATAAGCCTAATAACACATCTTAAGGACTTCTAGAATAGATATACAGTAGTTCACAAAAAAATGTCCTCTCCACTTTTTCGGGTTCACTAAAATCACTCTTTTTCACTCAATTCTCAACGAATTTGAACCAAATTTGGAGGGTAGGTGCCCAATTAGTCCGGCTACTTGTGTTACAGTTTCGGCGCGAAAATTCAAATTTTGGCGGGAAATTTAAACGAAAATGAGAAAATCATATGGTCTCATAAAAACGGCTCTTACTCAAGAAATACAAAAGCTACGCCCATGACATCACGGCCGCTTATAGACCCAATATAGTGCAATTTTATGTAGAAGTTTCAGAACCCTCGCTCAAAGTACGCGCGAGAATCCGATTTTCAAAGTTGGCAAAAAACCAACCTAATCGCAGCCTTTTAATCTGACCGAGCTCTTACGGTAGTAGGTTTATTCAGCTTTCAGAATTGAGTATTCTGAGTGAGTGTCTGAGTGATTGGCTGGGGAACCCAAGACTGACTGCAGAAACAGCGCCAATATTTTGCTCACAAAATCTTCACACAACAAACAAAACCAGCTGTCGAAACACGAGTTTCGATTGTTTGTGTTTGGCGCCATTCAGGCGCGCAGTCTAATTCGCTCTGAGAGTGGTGCTTGTTGTTGTTAATCTGCGCGACGTAAAGCGAGGAGAAGAGAGGGGAGAGTTGCTAATAAAAGGAGTCGTTGAGGTCGGTCGGTTGTTGACCACAAGTTGCACCGTAGATCGCGGAGCCGGCTAATAGAAAGTAAGCTGCGGTTGAGAATCGAACCACTTTATTTACGTAGATCTTTTCCGATCACGTTGAGTGCCAACAACATCTAGTTTGTCGCTACATGGTGCCTACAGACGAACCGCAGTAAAGATGCCGGCAGCCACTCGCACTCGCAATGGTCAGCAAAAGAAGGCGACCGAGAACGATCTGCAACAGTAAGCTACTTTGCCGTTCTCTTTATTAGTCGTAGTTTAGCCAGATGTCAGAGCAAGCTAGTGGGGGCGCCCCTGAGTCTAGCGCAGTTTACACACGATCACGTCGTCAAGCTTTAGAGCAGCAATGTCAGTCGCTCTCTAAGACTCTGGAACAAACGCTGTCAGTTGTCAAAAAGTTAGTCTCAAATGCCACTTCTGGTGGTGATGTGACCTCTCTGAGTTCGCAGTATTTGGATTTGAAAAAGACACTTGACAGTGCTAGTAACAGTTTCACGAGTCTGCAAGTTGACATCAAACCAATGATAGCTGGTTCTGCTATGGAGGAACAGGATTTTGACAAATTTCAAAAAACGATCGAAAAGCAGTTAGAATTTGGGTTTGAGCAACTTGACATTTTGAAGCGCTATGTCGATGCGGCCCCTGCGCCTGCATCAGCTAGCACAGCAGAGGCTAGTACTTTGGTCCCGCATGGAGCTGAGAACTCCTTTTTTGCACTGGTTTCTATGCTGCAAAAGCAGTTAGTGCAAGCGGAAGACCGGCATGCGCAAAACCAGAGAGAAATGGAGAGGAGACATCAAGAACAGATGCTCCTCCTCCGGGAATCCTACCAGACTGCATTGCGAAGTGCTGACGACCGTGTGAATAATGCGTTGGAGAAATTTGAGCGCGCCACTCTCCAACAGTCAGAAAAACAGGCAGAGAATCTTAGACAGTATTCTGAGGCGGTGCACGAGCTAGCGAATCGACAGATTCAAGTTCTTTTTCCAGAACAAGGTGCCCAAAGGGGTCTGCCAAATTTTCAGTTTAGAGCGCCTGCTCAGAATACTGTACGTTTGCCGAAGTTGGAATTGAAGCCCTTTGATGGGGATGTATTCCAATGGAAGGAATTTTGGCAATCCTATGAGCAAACTGTGCACAATAATGTCCAACTTACGCGTTCCCAAAAGTTTTCGTACTTGAAGTCACTTTTGTCTGGTACGGCGGCAGGCATTGTCTCCGGTTTGCCTGTCACGGACCAAGGCTACGTAGAGGCGGTTGATCTGCTGCAACGACATTTTGGCAATGAGTCTGATTTAGTCACTGCCCACTACGCAGCCTTGGACAGGATTCAACCGTTTGAAGACACTTTAGATGGCTTGCAGCAATTTCAGTTAGAGCTAGAAAAACATGTGAGGAGTCTGGTTCAGCTAGGACAGGCAGTCGAAGGCGAACGTCATTTGACAGATAACTTGATCAGAAAACTGCCTGACCGCCTTAAAAAGGAATTTATAAAAGATTTAGAAGGCAATCCAAACCGTATGGGTTACTTGCGCCAGTTTCTGCAGGACCAGCTCCAAACCGCTCGCTTTATGTTCCAGTTTGCGACCGAAACTAAAACTGTTGCCAAGCCTAGCACCACAAAAAGTACCTCTGTGACTTCAACTACACATGCGTTAGTGGCTAAGACCGGTCCGAAGTGTGCGTTTTGCAAAAAGGAGCACTACTCGGATCAGTGCACTGTTTACGCTGACTCTACAAGTCGACAGGAATTCGCCAAAAACAATAAGATGTGCTTTCGTTGTCTTCGAGCGAACCATGTTACCAAGAACTGCACTGTGGCAAAACGCAAATGCTATCACTGCCAAGGTCTTAGTCATAACCGTGCACTGTGCAATGCTAAGTTTGGTCAGAAGTCAGTTGAGAGCAAGTCTAAACCAGCAGAAACTCGTTCTCGAGGTAGCACTCGAACTTTAGAAGCTGCTATAGACGCCAATTCGGCAAACTCAACTGAAGCTAGTCCTTCGATTTCTCTTTTGAGCCCTGCTCAAGTGCCTGTTCTGACTGTGTCGGATCGGAGCCACAAAAGCATGTTTTGCTTTTGACTGCTGTTGCTTCGATATATAATATCGATACAAAAAAGCAAGTGCGTGCGCGTCTCCTTTTGGACTCAGGGAGCCAAAAAACCTTTTTGCGCACTGAATTGAAAACTCAGTTAGCTTTGGCCCCAATCGGACGGGACGACTTTTCGGTGGCGGGTTTTGCACAAAGCGTTCGCAATTGTAGCTCTGAAAAGGTGCGATTTGGTCTTGTGCTAAAAGATGGCTCTAGCTTGCCTATAGTAGCGACGCTGTGCTCTCAGATAACCCACCCGATTGTTCGCCATCCCTTCAGCTCTGACATCCGGGCTAATTTGCAACACTACGACCTAGCCGAGACTTTGAACGAGTGCACTGAACAGGTGGACATAGATATCCTAGTCGGCGGCGACTATTTTTTCCAGTTAGTCAAAATGAAGCCTTTGCTTCGGATTTGCCGCTCGCTTTTTCTTTTGGATACTGCGCTGGGGTTTGTGCCTGCTGGCACAATTGAGCTTGGTCCTCAAACAGCTCAGTCAGCCTGTTCTTTGTTGGTCGGTTCGCGTGGCCTTTCGCCTAAATCCGGCGAAGCCGACCTAGAGCGACTCTGGAGCTTAGAAGCTCTGGGAATACGAGAACCCGATTACAAGCCCGAAAATGAACTGGTTCAGGAAAAATTCAACGAAACCATTCTTTTTGATTCTGAGGAAGGGCGGTATCAGGTCTCGTACCCCTTTAAGTCAAACGACATGTACCTGCCAGACAACTATTTTGTTGCTCTGAATCGACTTCGCAACTCGCTACTTCGCCTCCAGAATAACCCTGAACTTTTGCGACAGTATGCGGCCATTTTTGAGCAGTATTTACAGTTGGGAATTCTGGAGGAAGTACAAGTCGATTTGGCAAGTCCTGGTGGTGTCGGTGTGCACTATGTGCCACACGACTGCGTCGTTAAACCAAGCAGCATGACGACCAAATTTCGAGTCATGTATGACGCAAGCTGTAAGGCGTCAAAGGACGCTTATAGCCTCAATGACACACTCTATTGTGGTCCCGTGTGCGTAGAAGATTTGCCTGGATTGCTTATTCGATTTCGGCTGGGGCGTATCGGCATCCTCAGTGATATCGAAAAGGCGTTTCTGCAAATTTCAGTTAACCCAAAGCAGCGTGACTTTGTGCGGATTCTTTGGATTAAGAATTTAGAAAATCCTAGCCCTGAACGCAAAAATTTGCGAGTTTTCCGGTTCCGCCGCGTGAGCTTTGGGTTAGTCTGCAGTCCATTTCTTCTCAGCGCCACTGTTAAACACCACATGAAACGTGCCGATTTGTCATGCGAGGTATCGAGATTAGTTGCAGACAACATTTATGTTGACAATGTTGTCGTGTCACTTCAGACGCCAGAGCAGGCTCTCAAATTTTATCAGACTTCTAAACGCTTGTTCACTCTTGCAGGCATGAACCTGCGGGAGTGGACTTCTAACTCTGTCGATTTTTTGTCGAAAATTGCGTCAGAAGACAAAGCTGAGGGCGATGTTGTCAAACTGCTTGGCATGCACTGGCGGCTCAACGATGACACTTTAGAAATCGCGCCTTTTGCGGTTAATCTCGATTTGCCTCTAACCAAGCGTCGATTTCTATCGATAATTTCGTCTGTCTTTGACCCTCTGGGTCTTGTCAACCCACTTTTGACCGCTTCTAAATTGCTGTTACAGGCAATGTGGGTGGAAAAGATAGACTGGGATTCCCACCTCCCTCCCGAAATTGCGACTGCAGCCCAAAAGGCGCTTGCTTTTTTTGACCAGCTCCATTCGCTAAAAATTCCCAGAATCACAGGGCCTTTCGATTCGGGCTTAGAGGCGCAATTACACTGCTTTACAGATGCGTCCATACGGTCTTATTCTGCAGTGGTGTATTTGCGAGTGGGTCAAGGTGCAAATTGCGTCTCAGCTTTGACTTTCTCTAAAAACCGAATTGCCCCTCTGAAGCGCCTGACTTTGCCGCGCTTGGAATTAATGGGGGTTGTGTTGGGAATTCGAGCTCTCAAATTTGTGTCCCAGCAGCTGCATAGATCTGTTGCCCATCTCTTTCTGTGGTGCGACAGTGAGTGCGTGCTCAGTTGGATTCATAGCGATCGGATTTTACCGCGTTGGATTCAGAACCGGGTGGATGAAATTTTGACTTTTTCATCTGTCCACTTTCGATCGGTACCGGGTAAAGCCAACCCAGCCGATATTCCAACCAAACCTGAAAACTACCCCACTTTGAAAGAAAACTCTTTGTGGTGGTTTGGTCCGCCTTGGTTAGTCCAGTCTGAATCCTCGTGGCCAGAAAACCGTCGCTTTAGCCAACCTTTGTCTGAGTTGCCGGAAGAAGTGCAGGCGAGCGAGTCTCCTGTCCTAGTGCAGGTGGTCTCTGCGGCAGTCGTCGATGTGATCGATGTTAAACGGTTTTCCAGTGCCGTTTTGCTTTTTCGAGTTACAGCTTGGGTTTTCAGGGCTGTTAAATCATTTTTGCATTTAAAGGATCGGCCCAAATTACGTCGGTCACGTCGGCGGCTGGCTGCTAATACCAAACCAAGTCTCCTGCTTTGTACTGAGATAGTGGAAGCTCGCAATTTATGGGTTCGAAACGTCCAACGTGTCGCCTATGCGCCTGAAATTTGTGCACTTTCTTCTGCTAAAACCACTGGACTGGTGCGCCAGTTAGGTCTCGTTTTGGATGAACAAAAGCTTTTGCGTTGTCAGGGCCGCTTTGCTTATTCTGATTTGCCATGCGATGCCAAACAACCGATTTTGCTACCAAAAGATGACCCCTTTACTGAACTGCTTGTTCGCACTGCGCACCAAAAACTTTTTCATGCCGGTCCCAATTTGACATTGGCTCAGCTAAGGCAACAGTTCTGGATTCCACACGGCAGAAGTGTTGTGAAGCGTGTTTTGAAGGACTGCCCACGATGCCGACGACAGGCTGGTGGTCCATTTCCTATGCCTCGGTATCCTCCTTTGCCTAAGTGCAGAGTCTCACGCCAACCACCGTTCCAAACCGTGGGTGTCGATTTTCTTGGCCCGCTTTTTGTCAAAACGACTGTAAACAGCTCTAAAGTGTGGCTCTGTTTTTGGACATGTGCTGTGACGCGTGCCTTGCATATCGAAATCGTGCTTGACTGTTCTACCGAAGAATTTCTCGCTGCCTTCAGACGTTTTGTTGGCCGGCGGGGGGTCCCAAAGTTAATTTTGTCTGATAACGCCACACAGTTTAAGACGGCAGACGCTTCCTCGTATTTTTTGTGGCACGGTTCTAGTCTGCAGAAAACCGAAGTGCAGCAATTTCTGTCTGACCAGGGTATTGAATGGAGGTTTATTCCGGCACTTTCCCCCTGGATGGGGGGATTTTACGAGCGGCTTGTCTCTTCTATCAAAACGGCGCTAAAACGTGTAATTGATGGGCATTTAATCTCTCTCCATGAATTGCAGACTCTAGCGGTAGAGGTTGAAGGAATCTTGAATTCTCGTCCGTTGTTTTCGCCAGACAGTTCATTAGATGTGATTCTGACTCCCTGTCACCTGCTGGGCGCTCAACCGGACCGGCTACCGTATTTAGCTGTTGATTCCGACCCCGATTTTGTGCCTGCTAGTGACACGAAGCGCTCGCAGCGATTTCTGGAGTACTGGCGTTCTACGCAAAAAGCGCTAAATTTTTTCTGGCAAATCTGGAAGACCAGATATTTGGCTGCTTTGAGAGAGACACATGCGCGAAATCTTGCTAAAAAGCAACGCGGCGCTAGTCACCTCTCGCCTAATGTCGGTTCAGTTGTCTTGCTGAAAGACAGCTCACCTCGTGCCTCTTGGAAATTGGGCAAAATTGTACGGCTAGTAACCAGTGCTGACGGGGTATGTAGGTCTGCCTATGTACGGATCCCTTCTGGTAGAACTTTGCTTCGTGCAGTCAAGCTTTTGGTCCCACTGGAAGGGCCGGTTGATGACTAATTTGGCGTTTTTCTTCTGTTTTAGTCAAGCAGGTCACGATTGGTCGTAAGAAGGGCGGTGGCGGTCGGCAAGGCAACAAGAATAAGAAATAACTACTGTTGTTCCGTATTTTAACTGCATTCCTGTCTATTCTGCTTTATTTGTGTTCTGTTCAACTACTGATTTATTTGTCTCGAGCTGACTTTGGTTACTGCTGTAATTTCGATGCTCGTGTTTGGCTTCCGTGGCTTTTCTGACTTTCCTTCGCCCAGAGTGTCGAAACACGAGTTTCGATTGTTTGTGTTTGGCGCCATTCAGGCGCGCAGTCTAATTCGCTCTGAGAGTGGTGCTTGTTGTTGTTAATCTGCGCGACGTAAAGCGAGGAGAAGAGAGGGGAGAGTTGCTAATAAAAGGAGTCGTTGAGGTCGGTCGGTTGTTGACCACAAGTTGCACCGTAGATCGCGGAGCCGGCTAATAGAAAGTAAGCTGCGGTTGAGAATCGAACCACTTTATTTACGTAGATCTTTTCCGATCACGTTGAGTGCCAACACCTAGTTTGTCGCTACACCAGCTTTACAAAAAGCAAAAAGCACTCTTCTTCAGCCAGATTATTTCACTCTAGCACAATTGCACAACATTCGAATGTAAATTTTATGTGCCGAAATACAACGGCCTACTGTACTACTGGCCTATTATTAATTAGGAATTTAATTAAATTTAATTACTTACTTAGAGGTAAGCAAGAGAAGAATCACACACACAGCAATCAGCATTTCTAACTTGATTTTACCTTCGTATCGATGAGATGACTATGAAAGGCTTGATCGTCCTTGGGAGCGCGGCGGTTCGGCAAATTGGCAAAATATTATTAAAGAAACAAATCCTTTCCTTCCTTCTTCGCTTCCTATTTTTTTAATTTAACTGCTTTTTCTTTTTTATTTAGCGGAAACTACCGTAATTCGCCTGGGTGTAGTTCACTTCAATTCAAAGGCAATTCGGTTTCTTCTAGCCGTCTAACCGTTCTAGCCGTTCGCACCGGCAGGTAACGCTGTGGGCGCTGAATTTTGTGCAATTGGCAGAACGTTTTCAGGCTGTGATACTTCTTCAATATGCTTTGTGCTTTCACTCACATCTCTCAAAATAACTAAAAAATAATCTCTCGAAATACTATCCCAAGAGTCGGCCGATTCACTTGTTGAAATCAATTAAACTGACGATTTCCCTTCAGATTGCAACGATTTCAGCTCTTCAAGCTGTGATGCTTCTTCGATACGCCCTGAGCAACCACTCATATATGTTCTGGCCAGCTCAGAATCGCCATGCCGAAATACTATCCCAAGAATCGGCCGATTCGGCTGTGGAAATCACTGAAACTAACGATTTCCCTTCTGATTGTAACGATTTCAACTCTTCAAGCTGTGATGCTTCTTCAAGTATCGAAGAAGCATCACAGCTTGAAGAGCTGAAATCGCTACAATTAGAAGGGAAATCGTCAGTTTAATTGATTTCCAAAGTGAATTTGGCGATTCTCGGGATAATATTTCGGTATGACTATTCGGAGTTGGCCAGAAGAGATGTGAGTGAAAGCACAAAGCACATTGAAGAAGCATCACAGCTTGAAGAGTGGAAATCGTTACAATCAGAAGGGAAATCGTCAATTTAATTGATTTCCACAAGTGAATCGGCCGATTCTTGGGATAGTATTTCGGTATGGCCATTCGGAGATGGCCAGAAGAAATGTGAGTAAAATCACAAAGCACATTGAAGAAGCATCACAGCTTAAAGGGTTGAAATCGTTACAATCAGAAGGGAAATCGTTAGTTTCAGTGATTTCCAAAGCCGAATCGGCCGATTCTTGGGATAGTATTTCGGCATGGCGATTCTGAGTTGGCCAGAACATATATGAGTGGCTGTTCAGGGCGTATCGAAGAAGCATCACAGCTTGAAGAGCTGAAATCGTTACAATTAGAAGGGAAATCGTCAGTTTAATTGATTTCCAAAGTGAATTTGGCAATTCTCGGGATAATATTTTGGCATGGCTATTCGGAGTTGGCCAGAAGAGATGTGAGTGAAAGCACAAAGCATATTGAAGAAGTATCACAGCCTGAAAACGTTCTGCAATTGCACAAAATTCAGCGCCCACAGCGTTACCTGCCGGTGCGAACGGCTAGAACGGTTAGAACGGTTAGACGGCTAGAAGAAACCGAATTGCCTAAAGCAAAGGGTTATCCAACCATGGACGACTAAAAACTACTGGACTGATCGCGCTCCCGACCGCTAATACATACTTAGGGTAACTTTACAAGTCCGTATCTTTGGAACCGTTCTACCTACAAACAATATATATACATCTTTAGAATCCTCACGGTCTCAGCAATCGAACGCAGTGCTCAAATCGCTTTCAAACCCACTACAAGAAAAGTTGATTTTTTTCCATCGCGCAGATTAGGATTACTGATCAATGTTGCGCAGATTAGGTTGCACCACAGTACAGAGCTCGGCCCCCTCTACAACTTTGGTCATACGGCCTAAAGCGCTCCGACGCATCTTACATACAGTTACCGACTACGTCCAAATTTTGATATTTTGGCTTGCGCACTGCGCTTAACACCAGTAGCAGTGAGCTTCTTGACGAGGTTTTTGCACATGCAGCTGAAAAATTTGGTGACGAGCAGTCGGGCAAACGAATGACCCTGCAGACAGGAAAGCTCAGAAACCAGAATGTCCAGCAGCTGGAAATCCTCTTCTAACAGCAACACGACGGTTTCAACAAATACTGACTGGTGAAAATCGCAATGCAGGAACTTGTCCTTGAGAGTAGGGTCGTTTTGAATGCAAGTAAAGACGAACCAGGCTTTCAGCCAGATTCCAAAAGCTGCAGCACTCGGGACAAATAAGCCACCACGATTAATTTCACTCAGAAACAAGCCGATGTTTTCTGAGTCTCCTTCAATTTCAAGGGGAGGCAGCTCAGATTCACTTTGGTCTGGGCCGAGAAGCTCCTTGCACGAAACAAAGATCTATGTACATATCACAGAAAAAACGAACCCGCTAAGCGCGAATGTCAAAAACCAATTAAGAATCATCAGTCGAAGAGAAAAAGAGAAACGAAATTCACTTAAGAAATGAATAAAGCAATTAGCATGCCGATACATATGAGAAAAAGCCAGTTTTGGCCTATGTCTGCAATGGGTGGAGAGTCGTGTAAAAAGATGAAAGAAGTCAATGAGATAGGTTACCTACTTTGTATCTAGTATCCATACATGGGCTGGAAAAATCCGGAGGGCTGTCTGGAGAGGAGATCTCGGGGAGGGGCGGGGGCCCGGAAAAATCCAAACAAACGCCTATTTCGCCTTAAATAAGCAAAAATTTTCTCCTCTGGGAGGGGGGTCGGAGAGGGGGTATGGCCGACCGAGGGGGTGGTGTTGGCTGGTGAGGGGAGGGGGTAAACCCCACCCTTACCCTACGCGGCCGATGTATGCTAGTACCAAGAATATATTCTTGCTAGTACAGATAAATGAATGGAAAAGGAACACAAGAAAAACCGGGCGCAGGCCAAATCTCATGGCACTTTTCTACCCTTATCTCATTCACTAATAGAAGAAAGAAAACTGAGGTAGGTAGTCAAAAAGAAGCAGAACAATTAAGGTTAATGGGTGGCCCAACACAATTTCCGGCAAAAACAGTTAATGCGCAGGAAACATGTGAAGCAAGAAGCATCACGATGACGGCGCAGCAGAAAATCTTTAATAATTCAGTCTTGAATAATACCTATGGGTGCAGGCAGACTAAACCAAACAGCAAAAAACCGGCCGACCGACCGACAAGCAAGAAACTCGCGGCCGCAAGCCACGCGTGCACCTCACCAGCACACACTGCCAGTGCCAGACAACAGACAAGCAGACAGGCGTGGCCAGAAAAATCGATACACACGGCCGTTGCAGGTAGGCGGCCAAAGTAAACAGACAACTAATACGCGCGCACGTAACTGCACTGTACGCAAAAATAAATGATTCTCTTTCTATATTTTCTGGAATTAGCTATTAGTTAGCGCAGATAACAAGACTACTGACTCCGTTTCAAAGTTAAATGAATTCAGAGTTTTTTGCAAATAACTCCTTATGGATGCGTCGGAGCGCTTTGGGCCGTATGACCAAAGTTGTAGAGGGGGCCGAGCTCTGTACTGTGGTGCAACCTAATCTGCGCAACATTGATCGGTAATCCTAATTTGCGCGATGGCAAAAAATCAACTTTTCTTGTAGTGGGTTTGAAAGCGATTTAAGCACTGCGTTCGACTGCTGCGACTGCGTGCCCTGAGACCGTGAGGATTCTAAAGATGTATATATATTGTTTGTAGGTCGAATGGTTCCAAAGATATGGCCTTGTAAAGTTACCCTAAGTATGTATTAGCGGCCGGGAGCGCGATCAGTCCAGTAGTTTTTAGTCGTCCATGTATCCAACGCATCAAACCATTTTTGTACAAATCTTCATCCATGACGACTGAATGTGGTATCAAATGACTGCTGACGATCTCTTGATTATTATTTTACACATCAACATATAATTACTGCATGCCATATTCAGCTTTACCTCAGATACGTGTTTTTCGTCTCGGAACAAATCCTGAAAACGTGCGCACCCAAATTGTAAGTCTTTAACAAATATGACCAAATGCGGTATCAAACAACTGCTTATGAATTCTACATTATTGTTTTACACACCCAGCACATCCCACAACCAATTGCTGCATGCTATCTCAGATTGCGCGCTCTAGTCATAGGATGACTCATAATAGCGCCTTACTTCATCGATTATCGGCCGATTTCCCCCGAAACCCGACTTAGAAAACTTGCTTTGCTACGCTTGCTTAGAAAATAAAATTCATACGTATGGACGTACCTTCGTGCCCAAGGCCGGATCGGTAGACCATTACTCTAGCTACAGAATTAGCAAGTTAGAAAGATTGGGATCTAAACCCCAGGACGGTGGCCCCTTTTAACGGACGAAAAAATGTACCATGACCTCCACTTACTAAAACAATCGTAGCATTTCAATCCTACGACAGATATGTCTGCCCAAGAGCGTATGGTAGATATGACAATTTGCTATCGATTAAGCATAAGATAACCGTCTTCTTCCAAGCCCCAGGACGGTGGCCCTTTTTAAACGACAATCATCACTACGAAAAAATAGAAAAAATAAGTATTCTAGGTCATCCTTTGAAAGATAGCTACCAATTTTACTAAGCGAGTAGGCCTACCTTAGATGCATATTTCGGCGTATTTAGTTTTAAAGATCCTTGAACAACAAATTAAAATTGATTAAACAAACGGAAAAAAGAAAAATGCGCGATTTCGACTACCCCTTACTAAGACATCTGTAGCATTCGAGTTTGTGAACAGATATGTCTGCCCAAGTGCAAATGGGTAGGTAAGTCGATTTTCTATCGATTAAGCATAAACATAACAATATTCGTCCAAGCCCCAGGACGGTGGCCCTTTTTTAAACGAAAATAATCACTACGAAAAAATTAGAAAAAAGTTTTGTCAGTCATCTTTTGAAAGATAGCTACCAATTTTACTATGTGAGTAGGCCTACCGTACGTATGTAGATGCATATTTCGGCGCATTTACCTTTAGAGGTCCTTGAGCAACAAATTAAAAAAAATTAAAAGAATGAAAATGCGCGATTTCGACTACCCCTTACTAAAACATCTGTAGCATTCGAGTCTGCCAACAGATATGTCTGCCCAAGTGCACATGGGTAGGTATGACGATTAGCTATCGATTAAGCATAAACATAACAAAACAATATTCGTCCAAGCCCAAGAACGGTAGCCCCTTTTAAACAAAAAATAGCCAAAAATTATCTACACTCAAAACACTAATCGGCGCAGTAGTGTTGCCAGGTCCAGAGAGTCAAATCCCCCTAAATCAGGAAAAAATCCCCCCAAAATCCCCCTAAAAATACCAAATCCCCCTAAAAAATCTCCCGAAATCTAAATTCAATTTTGCAGCAGCAGAATGGTATCTACAGGGTGTCTCAAAAAAATGATCACATTTCTTTTTACTGCCATTTCCGCAAATTTTGACCAAATAGGCTGAAATTTGGACCATAGGTGCCCAAATTCGGGCAATTTTATGTGTTAAAGTTTGGTGCACTAGGCTTGACTCATTCCCGAGAAATTTCAAAAAAAGTGAAACTTGTTAAATCAATAGTGAAAGCCGGTCACCGAAAAAATGATCACATTTTTTTTCACTGTGATTTCCGCAAATTTTGACCAAATAGGCTGAAATTTGGACCATATGTGCCCAAACTCGGGCAATTTTATGTGTTAAAATTTGGTGCACTAGGCTTGACCAATTCTCGAGAAATTTAAAAAAAAGTGAAATTTGGTAATTTCAATACCAAAAGCCGGTCACCGAAAAAACGTTACATTACATTATCGCCTAAGCTCTAACGATAGCGTTGGAGTTCATGCGTCAACTTTTTACACATGAATTACCCTGAACTTCTGCGTTTACACTCCAAATTTCATCCAATTCCGTCAAAAATTCGAAAAGATACAGGAAAAGGAAATGTTTCCATTTTTCGGTGACCGACTTTCACAATTGAAATTACCAAATTTCACTTTTTTTGAAATTTCTCGGGATTGAGTCAAGCCTAGTGCACCAAACTTTAACACATAAAATTGCCCGACTTTTGGCACCTATGGTTCAAATTTCAGCCTATTTGGTCAAAATTTACGGAAATGGCAGTAAAACGAAATGTGATCATTTTTTTTAGACACCCTGTATGCTGTTTGTGTAGTGAAAGGACAGTAAAATTATAGCGAATTTGCAGTTGACTTCTTCCTAAAACTGCGATTATCAAGGTATTTGCCTAGATTTTTGTTAATTTTATAAAAAAAACAGCACACCTGAATGTGAAACTAAAACGAAAGTTCACCGTTTTTTAGAGAAACGACGCAAACACATGATCTACTGAGCTTCTACTTGCTACAGAATCCTTGGTAGAAACTTCTGTAATACCCATAAAACTAAACATGAAGAAAAATAGGCACTCAGAAATCTGCCTTTCAGTACTGTTTCCCAGTTAATTAATTTTCTAATTAACTTGCTATTAACTTGCTTGTACCTGTCAGGAATTTTATTTACTAGCTATTTACTTGCTAGACACTGCAATTTCAACTTTAATTTGTTATTAACTTGCTATTTGCTAGAAATTTGCTATCTATTTGCTATCAATTTGCTAGAAGTTGCTACAAATTTTTCGCTCAACCAAATGATGCCTGCGAGATTTTCCGATTAGGGGCTGTGCAAAAATGACGTCATCGGTTAGGGGGGAGGGGGGTTGCCAAATGATGACAATCGATGACATTCGTCTATACTGTTTTCGATCGCATACTGGGACTTGTCAATCTCAAATGCATTACTGCCGTTTTTGTCAGGTGCGAGAGAGGCCGTTCAATTTTGCCCACAAAACACCCCCATACCCCCAAACAGCACACTTTAATGCGCTCATTTTGTTTAGCCAACTCATGCCTAACTTCTGTTAAAACATTAGCTTGGCAGGGCCTTTGCACAAAAAGCTATAAAGATTTTTCGAAAGAACGGAGTGGCATTTTGCGGCAATTTCGTAGTTTTCGGTGAATATCTCGCTAACCAGATAAGATCTTTAAACGGGAGTACCAGAATATGAAAGGCCATTGGAACGGCTACAAAACAATATGCGAGTCGGGATCTTAGCTTAAGAAACAAATGAAGGGTGATCGTTTGAATGGAGGATTTAGCCCCGATTTTTTAAGTTTTAACTCATTTTTCATCGATACTTTTTATCTCTTCAGGACAAATGTTTTATCTGAATGCCCATGGACGTCTATTTGGGAAGGCTGTTATACGGGAAACCCAGTGATGGTCACCAGTACTAATTAGTTCTCTGCACAAAGCACGGTCTAACACAAGACATTTTTCCTTTGCTTGTAGAGTTGTCCCGATATTGAACAGTTTACCTGCTATGTGGTCCATTCCTGATCCGTTAAAATCTTTAAAAAGGCAGTACGTTGCTTAGATCTTTCGTGTTTTACTAATACAGATAGGCTTGGGCATACATGTAACAGGTCATCCGCCGATGGGGGAGGGGGGGTTGGGGGGTCTGGCGCCGGCCGGGGGGGGGGGGGGTCTGTGCCAAAATTTTGGGGGAGGGGTGGGCACTAACAAACGCTCAAAAATCGAGAAAAATCGCAATTTTTTGCCTAAAAATTGTCAAAAATCGCTAATTTGGGCTGAAATACAGCTAAAAAGTGCTGTTTTGCAGGCGATTTTGGCAATTTTTGTGTGTGGAAGTGTAAAAAATTGCAAAAATTTGCTCGAAAATTTACTTGCCAGAAAAATCGGAGGGGGGGGGTCTGGCCTAAGTCGGGTGGGGGGGGGCAGACTCCCCCAGACCCCCCCTGTTACATGTATGGGCTTGGGTTATAAAATAGCTATTATATGGCTTACTCAATGCATTTTGCTTGACTTAAACATGTATTGCACGTACTGTATCGTTGCACTTTGTACTTCTTCCATGTTCCATTGCACGTGTATGTCTGGGGATAAACTTGACTTACTTA
>JASANB010004072.1:0-54471 GCA_030248155.1 Sabatieria punctata
GCCGGTCTCTGGGCCGATCGACCCTTGGTATTGAGAGTTGAAATTTTGACTTTCACCGATTCCGCCCAAATTTGGTGTGGTAGTAGCATCTGATGAGTTATACTGGACCTGCAAAGATTAGTTCGATTCAACGCTCCAGAGTGGAATAATGCGCTCCGGAAATTTTCGCTCCTTAACTATGGGACGAAAAATTTGGAGCTTATTTTCTCGGGAATTAGTTCGAGTTGTGAACTGATATTTGGGGATTTTACTAGTTGCTTGTATGTCTCAAAACACACTACTTACATCTACAAATTTCGGAAAAAAATTATTTTCGACCCCCTTTGACCCCATAAAACCCCCCAAAATACCCCCTGCCTGCGCTTTTTTATTTCAGAACTTTGTAGCGCTATTATTTCTGCATTTATTGGTGTAACCAAATTGGGCATTTGGGCTGCGGAACAACGTCATTTTTGGCCTCAAAGAAATTTTATCCAGTCAGAAAACTGTACAAGTTCACCCAAAAAAAACCGGAATTTACTTCCAGCCTTTGATTGAGAGGTCGGATCTTTTAGGTTTCAGTCTCATTTGAAAGAGCGCGCCCTGGGCGATCGAACAGTTGGTCGCCAGCCAAAAACAAACCACACAGTCCCGTACTGAAAGAGTCTATATTGAGCACGTTCAGCACATAGCGCTTTTCTTCTCTTTTTGAGTTTTTAAGAGGCAGTTCGCGAGAGAATCGACCACGTATGCATGTATGTATGTATGTATGGATGTATGTATTACGCAATTTTTCCATTCATTAGAAACTGAAAGGTCACAGACCAACACAGACAAAAGAGCAAACCCAAGAAGGTCTATAAGGTCTAAAAGATCAGTCAAGCAGATCATCCATCTCTGTTCCGGCACAGTTCATCCTCAACGGTTTTGTAGTTCTCATCGTTTATGTATTCATTGCGCTGTACAAAAATGTAGTCATCAGTATCTTGGGGCTGTTCAACATAAAGTTCATCTTCATCCTCATGGACACAATGGCCAACTAAACTATGATGGACTAGCAATTCATTGAACAAATACTGGGTTGCTACTACTTTCAGTTCGCTGTCGCTTTTGTGCAGGGCCTTTTGGCCTGGTTCCCCTGCCACCATTGCGAGCTTTTCAGGAAAAGAATGACATAATTTGCTGCTCTGTGAGGTACCGATCCGATCCAATCCGATTTGTGGGGGCCTTATGGCCTACGATAAGACTCAAGGTCCATTTCGCTGTTTCGTCATCTCGGATGTTGCCCTTCTTTCACTGCCAGCCACTCCCATGCTGCTGGGCGCCGGTCACCATGAGGGCGGCCGGCGTGTCGATGCCATATTCTGACAGCTCCCGGCGGCCGCCGGTGCTCCATATGCCAGAGGGCTCCCAGCATTGTTGGTTTCTCAGACAGCTTCTGACATCGTAGATCTTCTTCCCAACGCGGCATGCTTTGTGGAGTGGCTTCGGTGCAATGGCAGATCCAGTTGGTTCCCATTTTACCTACTGGCTGTAACCAGGGTGGCCTGGGTGGAGCTTTATGCCAACGACCAACTCTTTGCGGCAAGAAACTTGCCGCGCCGAGAGGATGAGCGCACGACATCGCGCACAGTGGCTATGCGGCCTAAACCACTACACCAACTGTGCCGGCGCTCTGTGAGGTACTCATCTGGCTGGAAACCAAGTGCGGAGCTATCTGAAACATAAACACGATTACTAATTATAAACCATCTACTGTCTATAGTGGCAGGCTAGATTCATCTGCTATAGTTGCATGCACTTACCAGTATAATCGAGAACATAAGGCATTTCTTTTGCCAATGTCCCGGAATTATGCTTCATTCATTGTGCACGACCTTTATAAAACTTTTCATCTAACCAGGACATTTGGTTCCAGTTGAACCTAATGTCCTAATGTTCAGTGCAGACTCACACAGAGCCCAGCCAGATTCGCAATACATACATACATACATACATACATACATACATACATACATACATACATACATACATACATACATACATACATACATACATACATACATACATACATACATACATACATACATACATACATACATACATACATACATACATACATACATACATACATACATACATACATACATACATACATACGTGGTCGATTCTCTCGCGAACTGGCTCTTAAAAACTCAAAAAGAGAAGAAAAGCGCTAGGTGCTGAACGTGCTCAGTATAGACTCTTTCAGCACCGGACTGTGTGGTTTGTTTTTGGCTGGCGACCAATTGTTCGATCGACCAGAGCGCGCTCTTTCAAATGAGACCGAAACCTAAAAGATCCGACTTCTCAAGCAAAGGCTGGAAGTAAATTCCGGTTTTTTTCGGTCAACCTGTACAGTTTTCTGGACTGGATAAAATTTCTTTGAGGCCAAAAATGACATTGTTCCGCAGCCCAAATGCCCAATTTGGCTACACCAATAAATTCAGAAATAATAGCGCTACAAAGTTCTGAAATAAAAAAGCGCAGGCAGGGGGGGTATTTTGGGGGGTTTTACGGGGTCAAAGGGGGTCGAAAATAATTTTTTTCCGAAATTTGTAGATGTAAGTAGTGTGTTTCAGAGACATACAAGCAACTAGTAAAATACCCAAATGTCAGTTCACAACTCGCACTAATTCCCGAGAAAATAAGCTCCAAATTTTTCGTCCCATAGTTAAGGAGCGAAAATTTCCGGAGCGCATTATTCCACTCTGGAGCGTTGAATCGAACTAATCTTTGCAGGTCCAGTATAACTCATCAGATGCTACTACCACACCAAATTTGGGCGGAATCGGTGAAAGTCAAAATTCCAACTCTCAATAGGGCATGGGAGACAGGGTCGACGCTGTCAGAGACCGGCTCTTAATTGGTGTTTTTGAAACTCAATTTTTATGGATTTTTTGCTTGTCTTTAGTTCTAAAACGCTATTCGGTAGCTTAAAATAGCGATTTTTAGCCTCCTTACTGAGAAAAACGTGCTGAAAACGCATTTCCATGCATTGAAATTTTTGATCTTTGGATCCCCTCGAATCCGAGTCTAACCAATAATGTTTCACTTCCAGAGCCAAACAGCCAAAGCGCCAGTTTGCAAGTGAACGGAACTGCTTCCTCTCGCCGATTCAATGCTTGCTCTTCCGAAATTTGTTCGATCGCGGATTCAAACGCATTCCCGATTACTCTGACTATTAGCTTGATCAACTATTCATTCTTTCTACTTGCCGCTCATTAATAGTTGCGCAATAAATCATTCCCATTTACGTTCTATATTCTGTGAACTCTAGAAATATTGCCATGCGTGTAGTTCAAGGCTGAGATACGCACAGCCAGACTTACTACAATTTAACAGGTCATCTGCCAAAAGGAGATAAGTCCTGTTGCTTGGGTATGGGATTTCCTTCCAGGAATCGGTTCGGTATGGGTAGGTACATATTCACAAAAACACCGGTATACTGGTATTTATTCGGTATCTGCTGAAAAACACTGATTTTCCCATTTACAAGGCCATGGATTTAGTCATTTCCAAGGTCAGAGGCTAGAAAACTACACAAGAGCAATGGGATTTACAGTTTTTAGGAATTTTTTTGTAATTATTTTTTTAGTTTTACTGGAATGAAACTCGTTTCTATAAATAATTGTGGCTAAGAGAAATGCTTCAATTTATACTGTAGTTTTAAGGCCTGCTAGTGTACAGTATGGAGATCTACGAGCAGTGACCAAACGTGGGCTATTCTGTTGCTTGCGAATGTACTGTACATCAAGTACGTATATAGAGACCTGATTACAAAGAGCAGTGTGAAGTTACGCCAAAATTAGACCAACGCTTTGTGATAACAAAACAAGTTTGTGACAGGGAGTAGGGTCAGAAGACTAAAAATCCTTCTAATTCGATATTTTTAAACGATGTCGTAATATAATGTGTTTCTGCATGCCTCAAAAATGCAAAATTACAAGGAAAACATTTTGATCATAAGGATTTTTCGATAAAAGTTGCACTAAGCTGGTTAAAAATACCGATTCCCGAATACCTGGGTATTCCCAAAGTAATATTCTATTATTAAAATTCCCAAAGTATACCGGGTATTTATTAAAATAACTTGAATCGGTAGGTATTCCCAAAATTACCCATTTTCGGTATTACATATACAATATATAATGTGAAATAACACAAAACAGGATTAAATTCTGAAAAGTCGAGCTACATTATCTTAAACTCATCAATCAGCACTGAAAAACGATTCTAGTAGCTAAAAGCTATATCAGGTAAACATTTTCAGATAAATTGTATATTTCTGAATTTTGAAGGTTTTGCCGAGTTTACTGAATTGTTTACTGAGTACTTACCGGGTTTTCTTTGAAAAACCCAGTACTTACTCATACTTACTGAATTTCAAAAAATCTGGATTGACTTACTGAATACTTACCGAGTTTTAGAAATTTGATCTAGGCACAACACTGTTCGGTATACCCAATCAACAGTAGTCTGAACGCTTCAAATGTCCTATGGGGCCGCGCAAAAATGACGTCATCGATTTTGGCCATTTTTCGAGCCCCCTACCCCCATCAATCCAGTATAGAAGCGAAGCAAAACAAGAATCGTAATCCTGGCGCAGAAAGAAGTGCAAAAGCTTGTGTCCATCGGGCCTTCGCGTCGTTCGATATTTTCTTCTTTTTGTGCACGCGCTTGCGGCGTAAACTGGAGGCGCGTATTCTTCTTTGGCCCAGAGGCCGCGCCCGCCGGCTGTGCGTTAATGCGGACGGCTTTCAGGAACGGCGGTCCGGACCTGTATGTACGGTACTGTGTTACAAGATCTAACTTACAGCAAGCTTTGCTTGATATTGTAAAAAAGTTACAAAAAAATGACAGAATTTACCAGAATTGTAGGTACGTAGAATTGTGCGTAAAACCGGGTCGGGGGCAAGCTTGTCACATGTGCGTGGCATGATTTTATGTAGCTTATAAAAAGCGTAGCGCCCGATTATTAAAACATTGCACGTGTGTGTATGAATAAAAAGTGACAGAACTATGCAGACAGACCGACGGAATACGTAGTTTGCCGGCTCAGAACCCGTTTCCCGATGATTAATGATAGCAGCGGTTAGGTTTGCAGTAGCGCCCAGATTTAAGATCACTCTAAAGTCTACCTAGCGTATGAAGGCTAAGCAGCTCCATAGTGAAACAGCGGCCGGCCTGCAGAGGAGAAGTAAAATGAAGTTCGACGAGATTCTCAGCCAATACCTGGGCGACTTCGGAGCCTACCAAAAAAGAATTTATTTTCTGGTCTGTCTGCCCCCCATCTGGTGCGCTATGAATATGTTTTCTTGGACGTTCACTTTAGTCCAAGTGCCCCATCGGTAAGTGAGCTTAATTTTGATTTGCCTAATTTACCCTTTGAAATTCACGCTTTGGGCCGAACCGACGCTAACTCAGTTTCACCTAAAACTATACGGATTTTTGGGTAAATAAGCTCAATGGCGTGTATTTAGTTTTTGGCACTTTTCACAACTTCAATTCTAATCTATATAAGCGCCCACATGGGTGTTTATTTGGAATTGGCATCTGCTGTCGCCTGTGATTTGATTTTTTTGTACTGATTTTTCCACAAAAAATGATAATGATTTCTATACTGAAACGCATGCATCTCGCCCGAATTTTTAGCCTTTTTTAACCTATTTTTTTCATGTTTTTTATCTTTTCCAAGACAAAATGTTTTATCATAATAACCGCCCATGCGCGTTTATTTGGAAAGCCTTTCCAGGACGCCACTTTTTTTTTGGGGGGGAGGGGGGCGTTTATACGGAAAAACCCCGTACTCTACTAGAGCGAGGTTTAGTCTCTTAAGGAAAAGGGCGGTTTACCCCCCCCCCCCACTGCCGTGTTTGCTAACGCCGAATGCTTATTTTGGGTTACAAAGTAAGCTCAGAGCGCTCAATAAACAACTTGCATCCTAAGTACGGTCTTCTTTCGAACCGCAAACTTTCAGAAATCCTAAATACAACGTATGGCTCCCGAAGGCTTAATTATGGTTTCAAAAACTCTGTTTTGAGCCCAAAAATGGTTGAAACGAAAACCATGCATGCATTACTTTGTTACTAGTGGGTTTGGGCTGTATAGGTCCCCCAGGGACCCGTCACTCCCCTGTTCCGCTCAGTCGAAACTACAGCTACTATAAGCATGCCTAAGGACCGGAAGTTTGGAAAAAACCAAGAAACAGGATTAAAATTCGTATTTAGATGCCAACTGCCTTCTCAAGGATTTTCTGTACCAAACGACACAACTCTAGAAAAGTGCTACGTTTTGGAGAACGACACTGATTTGCTGCCGTGCCCAGTCGGCTACGAATGGGACACTAGCGAGTTTAGCAGTAGTGCTCTGGTTGACGTACGATTTTGAGCTTTGCGAAAATCTACATACTAGTAGATTTTCGAGGAGAGGTTAGTTTGTAGCTGCCTCCTTTTTATACATTCTTTCAGTGGACGCTGGTCTGCGATCGCGCATGGTTGAAGGCGGTAGCGCAGTCTCTGTTTTATGTTGGCATTTCTATCGGTTCTCTGCTGCTCGGATACTTGGCCAATGTGTAAGTTGTCTTAGATCAACTTAAAAATTGAAGGGAGCAGGCAGGAATACTTCTGTATGAGTGAGTGGTACCTTTCAATTGCCGGTCTCTAGCCATTTGGTCTGCTTGTTCAATTGTTAGGGAGATCACTGCAGGCGCCAATTAGTGTTTTAAGTATAGATCATTTTTTTGGCTATTTTTTGTTTAAACTGGACAACCATCATGGTTCTTGGAAGAAGGCTGCGATACTTATGCTTAATCGATAGCAAATTGTCATATGCTTTTGGGCAGACATATTTGTCGGCGTACTCGATTGCTACGATTGTTTTAGGAAGTGGAGGTCGCGACCCGCGTTTTCCTTGTTTTCAATTTTTTTAAATTTGTTTTTGAAGGATCTCTGAAAGTAAATGAGCCCAAATATGCAGCTAAGGTGGACCTACCACATAGTAAAATTTGTAGTTATCTTTCAAAAGATGACCTAAAATAATTTCATTTTTTTATGTTTTCATGGTGATGGTGTTCGTTTAAAATGGGCCACCGTCCTGGGGTTTCGATCCCAATCTTTCTAACTGTACTTATTTTGTAGTTAGAGTAATTGTCTACCGATCCGGCCTTGGGCACGAATGTACGTCTAAGCGTCTGAATTTTATAGCAGTTTTGTAAGTGGGGGTTCCCGGGGGTAATCGGCCGGTAATCGATGTAGTAAGGCGATATGACGCGAGCGCGTAATCTGAAGCAGCATGTAGTAATTGGTTGTGGATGCACTGACGTGTTACCATGTAAAATAATAATCTAGAAGTCAAAACAGTTGTTTGATACCGCATTCGGTCATACGTATTTGTTAAATATTTACAATTTGTTATATATTATATTTGTTATATGTTATATTTGTTCCGAGACCAAGAACCCGTATCTGAGGTAAAGCTGTATTTAGCTTTTATCATGCATGTTTTATGCAGTAATTAGATGTTGATGTGTAAAATAATAATCAAGAGATCGTCAGCAGTCATCTGATACCCCATTAGGTCGTCTGTGTTCAACATTTGCAATTCGAGTGATCTCCCCAAAAATGTGTAGGCAGGCCGAGATGGTGTTGGTGCGATACGCCGACCGGTGCGATACGCCGACTAATTAGAAAGGTGCGATACGGCGACTAAGGGGTGCGAAACGCCGACTCAATAAACCCCGCCTACAGTTAGGTGCGATACGCCGACTAAAGAGGTGCGAAACGCCGACTGTCCAATGACACACAGTTAAATACATACTGAAAGAGAAGTGGAGGCTTTACTAGTGGTTCTCGCACACAACACAACACACACACACTCAAACGCACACGTACACAACCACTCTACAAGTTGATACTACAAACACACACACAAACTATCAAACTCTTCATCACTCCCCTTTGAACGAGTGTCAACTGGGCCGCCGCTGCGCCTGACAATCGTGGAAAGCGAACTGCGGGAACTGCTCCGCCTCTGTTGACTCGGAATCTCCGGTAAGCTGCTCCGCACTGACACTGTGTTGACTCGATCGCTTACGCGCCACGCTGCGGCCTTTCTGCGCCTTCGCCTTGATCTGGAGACTTGTCAATGATGAAACAGACTTGACACTCCTGGGCAGCGAACTCAAGTGAATTGCCAATCTTCTCATCCTCTGACTTCTTCTTCTCATCCTGTTTCTTCTTCCTCTCACTTTCCTCTTTCTCCTTTTTCTCTTAACCCTCTGCATCCTCTTTCTCGTCTTCATCCCTTTTCTTCTCATCCTCTTACTTCCCATTATTCTCCCACTTCTCAGCACCTTCCTTCGCATCATCATCATCTTTCTCCTTCTTTCCCAAAACATCTCTCTTCTTCCTTTCTCATCTTCTTTCTCTTCCTTTTTCTCTTCCTCTTCGTCTTTCTTCCTTCTCCTTATCCTCTTTCTTCTCTTTCCCTTTCCTTTCTCTTGGACGTCCTGACGGGTAGCCACAAACATAGCCGAATCTGTAGTGTCGGCAGAGGTCACATCGTCGGGTTCTTCCGTGTGTGCCCCAGAAAACGAACTGAGAGAAGGTGCTTTGTGCACGATATCAACAGAAACAGAATGAAGATGGCTTTCCGCCAAACAAAGAACAGCTGGAGCTCCATCAACTAACCGCGCGTCATCCTTTACTTCTTTCTTCACTTCTTTCTTCTCATCAACTCTATTTACTACGACTTGATCATCCTTGGGAGCGCCTGTGCACGAAAAAACTGCTTTAGTTGAACGAGAATGCCCACTGAACGGAGGATCGACCACTAACCCAGTGAAGGGAGTGTTTAATGAGCCGATTGCGACATCCAAAGTGCCAGAACACGAAGCCAATAAAGCCGCTTCCTCTTTCATACGAGCTGCTCGGGGTCGAGACAGGTACTGAGCGAGCAGACGATCAGTGCGCTGTTGTGCGATTTGCCACTCCCGATCACGCCGCTGTTGTTCGATATCCCATCGTTGTTGTTCGATCTGCCATCGTTGTTGTTCGATCTGCCATCGTTGTTGTTCGACCCACCATTGCTGTTGCTGCTCGATATCACGCTGTAGTTGCTCTTGCAGAAGTCGGACGCGATCGCGAACGGGATTACCGGGAAATGAGAATGCCGGGAAATACCGGGAATGTCGGGAAATCGATCAAAACGCATGCAGTATGATGAAACATAAAGGTTTTCAACATCCGGTTTAGCTATTGATACTATTTCTAGTCGGTTTTCTCTAGGATTTTCTCTCATAACGGGCTAAATTACAGTATACTGTGAGATCAGATTTATGCTGAATGGGTCAGTGGGTTCGTTTGGCATATAATGGAACATATTTGGAACAAAAGGAAAAGCTGCAAAACATGGCTGTTTGCACAGATTGAGCAAGTAGCAGTCATTTGAAAACGTATTCAAAGTTTTGCGTGCTGCTGGTAGTGGCAAAAGAAAGTTGGATATACAGTAGATGTCACTGAAATACATAGCATCTGCAAAAAACTGTCAATACTGCTATAAAATATATTTCCCGGTATTTGCCGGTATTAGAGAATGGTAACCGGGATTGGAAACCGGGAGTGAAAATAGCGGGAATTCCCGGTTCTTCGGGAAATACCGGGATCCCGGTTGCATCACTATTAGTGGTATGCAAATTTACAAGGCATATCTTGTTTTACTCAGATATTGGCGTGTGCCACAATAGTGAAGCATTCAAAACTGGCGCCCTCCTACTGTACTGGCAGTCGCCGTATCGCACCTGCAGTCGCCGTATCGCACCTGTCAATCAAGTCGGCGTTTCGCACCTCTCTGGTCGGCGTATCGCACCGGTCGGCGTATCGCACCTCTCGATGGGCAATTAAGTCGGCGTATCGCACCTGAATCGCCGAGATGTCAAATCAGTGCATGTTTCAGTGTGGGCCGGAAGAAAGTGATTCTGTTCGGCAGTCTACTAATAACTGTGGCGTCAATTCTTTGTGTGTGGAGTCCGTCAGTTCAAGTATTCACGGCCTTTCGCATTTTCCATGGACTGGTTGAACCGGCGCTCTGGCAGATACCGTTTGCTATGGGTATCAATTCTTAGTAGTGATGTAAAAAATTAATTTAATTGTAATTGAAATTCGCATAATTGGCCTGTTTTTAATTTCAATTCAATTAATTTAATTTAATTGAAATTCAAAAGTTGGACCATAATTTAATTGAAATTCGCCCGGAATTTCAATTATATTTTCAATTATTTCCTGTGGTGAATGTAAGAAAATGCGTAAGTATTAGAGGTGCTAATGACTTCAAACAGAAACCTATTTAGGCTTTGTCACCTCTTTATACTGACCTCACTTTGTTTTGTAATATTTTATGCTCTGCTTATTATTTTGTAGTTCATAAAAGTCAAAACAGTGATTTTTGGATGTGTGGTGGGTTTACGTAGCTTTTTGGCGAAGGTACCTAGGATGTGATGTTACTGAAAAATGCTGCAAACCTTTAGATTATGTACAGATATGTAATAAACAATGAACTAACTGTAAATTTCCCCAGAATGCCATTTTATGCGATTCTAGAGGCAACTTTTTAAAATTTTCTCGCCTGGTTGGGCAGCAGGCTAACCAGGTGTCTCTAAGCTTTTACATGGACATTTTTCTAAGTCCTGGGCCGCTGTCACTGTCTTTTAACAGCAAAAATACAACAATTTTAAAAAAAATTGAAAAATAATTGAAAAAATATTGCATAATTGAAATTTTCTTAACTTCCATAATTTAATTGAAAATATAATTGTAATTGAAAATATTGGAAAACTATTTCAATTAATTTAATTTAATTTAATTGAAATTAAAAACTGAGCCCATAATTTAATTGTAATTGAATTGAAATTCAAATTCCATAATTTTACATCACTAATTCTTAGCCATCTACAGGGTCCCTAAAACCCAGCAGACTTGGCTGTAGCAACGTAAATCTCGACCAATTTGAATGAAAGATGAAACAAATTCTTGAAAAATTTGTGAAATTTTATTGAAATACGCTGAGATATTTGCCCTGAAAATCATAACTGTGTTTTTGACAGCGAACGAAAAGGATTCTGTTTGTAATCTGAATAACTAGGCCGGTAATGCAAAATTCCATGACTAAAAGGCTTCTTAAGCTAAATTTTTATAATTTTCCGAACTACATTTCCAATGCACTTGTTTAGGCGTGGAGCTAGTAGGTCCGTCAAAGCGCACACTAGCAGGCATGTGGATTGAATGCTTCTTCTCTGGTGGTCTAGTGCTTTTGGGTGCGGTGGCTTACTTCATCAGGGACTGGAAGACGCTTCAGATCGTTATCTCCGCTCCTGGCTTTCTGTTTGCTTTCTACTACTGGTAAGCACCGTGCTATGCAAATTTTTGTTTACATGCACACCGTCTAGGATTCTACCGGAGTCGCCTCGCTGGTTACTGGCTGTGGGAAGAAAAGAGGAAGCATACGAAGTGCTCCGTAAAGCCGCCAGAGTTAATGGTGTCTCCCTACCCGAAGAGACCCTGCTTTTGCTGGATGTAAGTTAGCAAAGTATTTATTTATTGATTTTTCTGTTGGTTTTAGTGTGCCGTGTTGAGTCTTTTTATGCAAACAATTATTTATACTACCCAGTTGTTTCTACCCAGTTTTTTCACTTTCAGGACTAGTCCGACCGTCGCTTGGCCTGATCAAGTACAGTCAAATATGTTTCTTTTTCAGAGTCAGTACATAGGTACGTAGTACTGTACTTGGTGTAGTGGGAGAAAGCTCCGACCACAATTACTAAGCTGATGTTTCGTTGACAGGAAGATGAGGAAAAAGGCACGGAACAACGCAGTTACTCCTACTTGGACCTGGTTAGAACGCCCACGCTCAGACGCAAAACTATCATTTGCTGCTTCTGCTGGTAGGGTCGGTCGGTCGGTCGGTCGGTCGGTCGGTCGGTCGGTCGGTCGGTCGGTCGGTCGGTCGGTCGGTCGGTCGGTCGGTCGGTCGGTCGGTCGGTCGGTCGGTCGGTCGGTCGGTCGGTCGGTCGGTCGGTCGGTCGGTCGGTCGGTCGGTCGGTCAAAAAGTTTGCTTAGTACTGTTCTAGGACAACAGTCGTATTTGTGTACTACGGTATCTCGCTGAACCCCAGTGCAATCGGTGGCGAATTTTACTCCAGCTTCATATTATCTGGACTGGTTGAGATGCCATCGCTGATTTTCCTCATTCTCACGCTCAACATCCTGGGTCGCAAGTTTCTGCAGATGACCGGCTTTTTAGTGTCCGGTCTGGCACTGATCATCACCGTATTTGTGCCGGCAGGTAGGTAGCAAAGATCAGTTTGGGCTGTTGTGAAAATATCATTGCAGAATACGAGTTGCTTGTGCTGGTGCTGGTGCTAGTCAGTCGTTTGTCAGTGACCTCGGCCTTCTGCGTCATCTACCTCCACACTTCGGAAATCTTTCCTACCGTCCTGCGCAGTATTGCCATGGGACTTACCGTAACTTGTAGTCGGTTTGGAGGCATCGTTTCACCCATTGCTTCGATGTATCTGGTGCGCTTCTTTTCTCCTTTCTGTATTCGAGCTCACTGATCCTATGCAACAGGCTCGGGTAGACCTAAATTAGTTCGTAGTGACTAGGAACTACCGTACAAACTAAAAGACTACTAACTAAACTACTGTAACTGATTTTTGGAAAAAATGAGATTCCAAATTGACTCTAATTATAAACTAAATCCGCTGACTGCAAATTGACCACTGATTACATATTTTTTCGTCCCGAGTTTGTAGTCCCAAATGTTTAAATCTGCACGTTTGTTTACAATTATTATATAACAGTTTAAGTGAAAATTATACAAAAATCGCGAAAATTTTGCATTAATCACAGAAATTGCAAACATTGCTTGGCAGCTTACTTCATTGAGCATCAAATTTAGTTTAGTAGTTGTACTGTAATTATAAGTGCATACATAAATGACAACTATTTGATCATCCAATGATTAAAGGCTAGATTGTCCACCACTATACATGTAACAGAGGGTGGTATTCCCCACACGAAAGAGCAACACCCTTCAATCGGGAACCCCCTCTGATCTTTTTGGCAAGTAATTTCTGAGTAAATTTTTTCGATTTTTTAGAATTTCAAACACGAAAATTGCTAAAATCGCCTGTAAAAATAAATGCATTTTAGCTGTATTTCAACCCAAATTAGTGATTTTTACGATTTTTTTAGCGTTTTTTAGTACCGAACCCCGTCCCAATGTCGGCATTTTTGCACAGTCCGCGGGGACTACAGTGGAAATCTTTAGAATCAACAACAAATTTTTGTTGAAGATATGAAAGGGTAGTTCTTTCTGACTGGTTTAGCGAAATTCCGATTTTAGGCTCACAGCACGACCTATCGTCACTTGACGTTGCTGCTTTTTGGTGGATTGGCGATGGTGGCCGCATTTCTTACGATGTTTTTGCCGGAAACAGCCTATAAAAAGCTACCCGAAAGTCTGGAAGACGGGGAAGAGTTTGGGAAGTAATGGAAACTTAAATATAAGACTATTAGCTCCCTGATTCGCTTGGAAAAAATGGAAAAACTTAGTTTCCCAGTAGGAGCTCAATAGTTTGGAAAGTAATGGAGACATAAATAAATGTGTATTAGTTCCCTTCCCTGATTCGTTTGGTAAAAATTGGAAAAACTTAGTTTCCCAGCTTTAGCTCAAGCTGCCTTAACACAAGGCATAACGTCAAGACTGACTCAAACGTTTCTTTTAAGAAAATATAACATACATATGTATTGACTTTTAGTATGTATCTGCCATCCTCTCACATTCACATACGTTGTTCTTTTAGGGAAATCTCTCTGTGCGCTGGTGAAGGCTACATTTTACCTCAGAAGGAGAATGTGATTTGATTTAAAAGGTGTTATTTACTTAAAAAATCTTTGTTTAAAAAGATCCATCAGTATAATTGCGTGACACAACAGAGTACTGGAGCCGTTCTCTGGTCAGATCGAGTTTTGCCTATTTTAGACCCAGAATACGTACATGTAGAAAGTTGGGCGTAGTTTGGTGCCGCAATATACTATTTAGGGGCCGTCCATAAACGACGTCGTTTCAAAATCCCCATTTTTCGGACCCCCCTCCCCCCAAAATCGTCTTGCGTCGTTTCTGGGGACCCCCTCCCCCCTAGGCGACGTCGTTTTCCGTTTACCCCCCCCCCGGTAAAAGTGCAGTACATGCAGTACTATCATGTTTTCTTGTTGCCATACTGTACAATGAATTGAATAGATCCCTTCAGCCACTCTGGGAAGCTTTTCTGAATGTAGAAATCTTTGACAGAATGTACCTAAATCGAAAATAATACATTCAAAGTTCCCTAAAATTCCGAAAAAAAGCGACGTCGTTTTCTGCTAATCCCTCTCCCTCCTGGTGCGTCGTCTATCGTCGCATTTCAGCCGAATCCCCTCCCCCCTCTGGAACGACGTCGTTTATGGACGGCCCCTTATGAGCTAACCTCGGCTTGCAAACCATTTATGGGTTTGATGTTCCAGTCGTGAGATACGGGTTCATTGAAAACTAGTAACTCTTCGTCTTCTCCTAACTACGGGACAAATGTCTATAAATTGAATTTCTCCTTTCCTAAGCGGAATTCAGACTCATCAATTGGAGGTTTTGAGTACTGGAAACTACGGTAGGTCGCTAAGAACCATTGGTCAACATCATTTTTTTAGAAACAAATTTTCCTGCCGCCTTTTGGGTTTTATGTGTGCGTCGTAATGTAGTACAAATCATACAGCGTTTGTACGTAACGTATATACTGTACATATTTATTTACCAAAAATACAGATACATACAAAGGTGACCGCAAACAACAACATACAATGTACAATTTTTCATCAAATATAATAGTTGTCAGGGATGTGAGGTGTGTTTTTCTGGTGTTTTTTCCGAAAAAAACCGGTTTTTTCCTAAGGGTCGGAAAAACATAAATCGCGGAAAAAACACAAGCTGAAAATAGCCGAGTTATGTCATTTTTCAGTTAAAAAACGGACTTTTGAGATGTATAATAGGCTAGATTGACTCAAAACTGTTAGAAAAACAACAGAAAATACCAAAACACGTGTATTTGTAGTCTGAAAAGACTCAGAAAGCTCCTAGAAAGCGTTAGCAATCATAAAACCAGACTAGGATACTCAGAACTTGAGCTGGAGTTTTTTCCGCGATTAAGGAAAAAAAACCGGAAAAAAACTGGAAAAAAACAGGCTGAGATATTTTTCGGAAAAATATCCATCCCTGATAGGTGTGTGTAGGTAAGTACCGTTTGTATATCTTTCATCAATTGGATCAATGTCCGGATATGGAGCAGATTTACTATCCTGCAATGTAGATCAGTAGTAGTAGGCTTGATGGCTTCTAAAACGTTTCTGGTAGCGGTTGGAGGCCGGAGCAGAGCAACCAAATTGTCGAACAGTCTCTTGCTGCACCACTACACGCTCAGACAAAATAGGAATGGTTGGACGACATCGCGTTTTTGCGATGCATATAAATATTGAAATTGCATGTATCATATGCATACAAAAATACGATATGTGCATATTTTTGGCGTATTTGCATACTTTTTAAGGCGGTCTGAAATCTGACGTTTTCCAAGCATTTTGCAGTTTGGTTCGAATGGCTATGTAATCTTTAGCATTTATTAGGCATACCTATTTTACAGATACAGACCTCATCTGGAAAAAACAAGAAGGAAAACACAGTTTGACATGAAAGACAGCTCGTTTCGTAATTTTTAGCTATAAATGGTTGACATTACAGATTTTTGGCGAAATTACTGTTTACATGTTCAAATTTGTTCTCTCCTCTAATCTCGTATGCCTAGCCGTTTGTAGTTCTGTCCTAGTTTTATTAAATTAACTAAAACATTCAGATTTTGAAAAATCTAACTTGAGATTTCCATTCTTTCCGAGTTTATAGAGTCTCAAAGTCATTTCTTTCCATTTTATAAAGTAAAAAGAGAAGCTTTGATCTCTGTAAAGTATAGATTTACAGCATTAACAGATTCAAGGGATTTCTGCTTTATACAGTATAGATAAAAAAAACGTCCCATCGCTTTTTCGGCCTTCACTCAAACGTTTCGTTCTCAGTCACTTCTTTACCGATTTGGCTCAAATTTTCAGCAAAAATTAATAACATGGTTGGCTAAATATTCTGCAAGTGTGGTGCCAAAATTCCGACTCATACTGGTTTTATGACCCGAAAACTAGGAATGAGGGTGGTCCACGCAAATTTAATTTTTTTCGGTAATACAAGGAGTACAGGCTTGAAACTTGCAGGAATGATTGGTGTTGCTATTGGGCGTAACATTCTAAGCGGGCAGCCCTGTAGCTCAAAGGGCACTAAAATGGGGGAATTTCAAAAACATGACGAAATATGACTTTTCTTCGTAAAACCGGCAAAATGACGATTCTAAAGATTTTCAATTTTCAAAAAACGCTACAGGGATGGTTACTATGGTGTGGAACAGAGCTTAAATATCAGGTTCATTTATTTGTCGAACTTCCTGCTACAATCTGTGTTGATTAACAACAGATTCAGTGCTTTGATTCTAGAAGGTGCAGATTTCTTAACTATGGGATTTTCACTCATGTTTTTGAAATTCCCCCATTTTAGTGCCCTTTGAGCTACAGGCCTGCCCGCTTAGTATGTTATGCCCAATAGCAACACCAATCATTCCTGCAAGTTTCAGGACTGTACTCCTTGTATTACCGAAAAAAAATAAATTTGCGTGGACCACCCTCATTCCTAGTTTTCGGGTCATAAAACCAGTACGAGTCGGAATTTTGTCACTAAACTTGCAGAATATTTAGCCAACCATGTTGTTAACTTTTGCTGAAAATTTGAGCCAAATCGGTAAAGAAGTGACTGAGAACGAAACGTTTGAGTGAAGGCCGAAAAAGCGATGGGACATTTTTTTGATCTATACTGTATTTTGAATTTCGCAAAACAAACTCTTTCATTTTTTCTCTGCTCAAAACTAGAAATCGGTCGATACAAATTCGTGCTCTTTGAAATTGGTACCTTTTGGAGTTTTTATGGATTTCTCCGCGTCAAATCGATAAAGCAACTATTTGAATCGTCTAACGTTCTTCAGAAAATTAGTATACAGCATGAAAAGTCTGCGCACCTTTCACAAAAAATATGCAAAATTTTGATATCAGGGGTAATTTGCATATTTAATGTTTGCATGCGTATGACATTGTATATGCATATAACCATGCCAAAAACCACGCATTGTTTGATATTGCATATAACATATACTGTATGCGTCCAACCGTACATAGTACCGGAGAGTGCTGCATAGGGTACCCCTCCAGATAGCGTACCAGGGGTACACTAACTGGCACTTAGTGCCGGATACTGTACCCGGGGTACACTATTTGGAGACAGGTTTTATGTCATGGGTGTCCAAAATTTTCAACATTACGATAGCTTTAAAGCAGGTCTACATATTTTTTTCCCATTTTCAACCGTTTTTACTGCCACAAAACTCACAAGAATGAAAACATTGACCAACCACTCTGATTTACATGGCAGAAACAGTAATCTGGATTGGAAAATTGCAGTTTTGCTCAGAAATTGTGAAAACAAGCACCTTAACATGATCTCGCTAAGTGCCAGTTAATGTACCGGGTACACTAACAGGATCTGATTTTTGTTGCGGAAAATGCTAAGTGCTGGTTAGGGGGCGTGCAAAAATTACGTAATGGTATTTTTGCCCATTTTCGGACCCCCCCTCCCCCCGGATAATCCACCGTAATAATTTTCTGACCCCCCTCCCCTAATTACGTAATAATTTGGCTACCCCCCCGAAATTTCGATTTTTTTGAAGCGATAGAGCCCAAATTTTTGAGTTCAATTCCATGTAAAATGACGTTTTTAATAAAATAACATCTGTATACAGTAACAATTGATAATTTTCTTCGTTTTCTTTATTGATGAGCTACAACTACATACATGTACGCATAGTCTTAGTTTTACAAAGAAGCCATCATTGGGTGGCTTTTTGTTAAAGTTGAAACCAAAGTGTTTTATCATTGATTTTAGGGCTGCGCTGCCATATCACTTGACTGATGATCGATGGTCATAAAACAGAGTTCGTGCGGGACCCGAAAAGTCAGGGAGTCATGCAAAGTCAGGGAATTTTAAAAATTTCAGGGAAAATTCAGGGAATTTGGTGTCCGGTCAGGGAAAAAATTGATAGCAATAGAATCATCTCTCGCCACCCTTTTGAAAATGTGAGTTTTGACTTTCCACAGCTACTACAACTGTAAATTTTACCCTCAGAATACCGTTTAAATGCGTTTTTCAGAGCCAATTTTTAAAAACTTCTCACCCTTGTTAGAATGTTCTCACTCTGATTGGACAGGGAAATTTGACTTTGGTCAGGAAATTTTGCTCTGAAAAAGCCGCATGAACCCTGTAAAAGATGGAGTCGATAAGTGGTATACCCTTATAAACCCTTATCACACAGATGTCAAAAATCACTGTTGCCATTTAGCATTTGAAAAATTGGAAAGCCTTGACTTTAAACGTAGCTATTCTCTAATCTAAGCGTCCATCTAAGTGAAATTGAGAAAATCTAAGCCCAATGGCTTCAAATCGAGACTACATGTACATGTAGTGTACGTAAAAACAATTAAAATTATGACCACTTAGTGATTTCTGCACTTTAAAAAAATTACGTAATGAAGTCGTCAACCCCCCCTCCCCCACCGTAATGATTAGTAATCTTTTGGCGAACCCCCCCTCCCCCCTCATGCCATTACGTAATTTTTGCACGCCCCCTTAGTGTACCCGGGTACCCAATGCAGCACTCTCCGGTACCAACCTGTAACCTAGTGTACTATTGAGAGAGCTGACTCTAGCGAGAAATTTAACGTTAACAAGAACAAGTGTCTTTGCTTGCAATGGATTAGCTTGCACAGTCTTTGTTTGCCCAACTAATTGATTGTGACAGGTGTTTTTGTTTGCAAATGGTGGGGGGGAGGGGGGGTGTGTGGAGAAACACGTCTTTTTTGGGTGGGGCGGGGGGGGGGGGGGGGGGGGGGCTGGGGGGAACAAGGTCAGTAGTAGGGGGGGGATATGGCGGCAAAAACCAGTTTCTGCCGTCCGCCCAGCCGCCGCCGAAGTCTAGTTACAGTGGCCAGCACGATCTTAAAGTAACCGATCGGTCTCAGTTTTAAGTGACCAGTCGGTCCGGCCGTCTCTGTGCACAGTTTTAAGGCTACCGTTCGGCCTTCTCTGTACTAGTTTTATAGCTAGCTGTCGGCCAGCGCTACGCAGTTCTACCCTTCGGTGGGGGCGCATTGGCACAGTTTTATAGCTATACAAATTCTATCGCTCTGAACAGTTTTAACGGACCGGCCTTTCCCCCTACCAGCTGTATATAGCTACGATTCTGTCCGCCAGTACTACGCAGTTTCAAGGCTACCGTTCTGTACTTGTCTGCCCAGTTTTATAGCTAGGAATCTGTATGTCGGCACTAAACAGTTAAGATTCGGTGTGTACGCAGTTTTTAGCGAAACTGTACTAATTGCTCTCTTAATCTCAGCGCTTCGGACGCGAACCACCGGGCGCCGTTTCTAACGAAAAGGCGCTCGTTGGCGAGTAAAGCAAAGACAACTCGTTACCAACGTTTATTCAACACCAACACCAACAACCAAACCTAGTCTAACAAGTCAATAATGTCGTCCCCAAAGTCCATCCTAGGCTGCTGTTGTGCCGACTTCTAAAATACAGTAGTTTTACATATGTACATTCATAAACTAACTTACATTGCACATTGTTCTCCAGGGCCGCTCTGATAACCGGCGGCAACACCTGCTCGCAGGATGCAAGCATTTCCTCCCAATTCACCGCCCGACTGATCCCGCTCAGTTTGACCAGTCGGGCGGCGTTGACGAACAGGTCTCTCTGTACCGGCGAGAGCGTATCCCACCGGCCGTTCCACGCCTGGCAGGCCTCTTCGAACGTTGGGCGTTCGGTCTCGTCCGACTGCCTGATGGCGTACACCATAAATAGCGTGTATGGTCGTACGCGCATTGCCTGCAATAAAAATTGCATGTCCCTAGTTAACATTGGAATAAATTTGCAACTTTATTTATCCTTTTAGGCTAAACGCTCAAACTAGAGAACTGTAAAGACAAAAAGAGAGAGTATCTAACAGCCAGAAATTTCTAGTCAAAACTTTTAAAATCTACGATCGGTTAATTTCACACAAGAGTATGTAAAGCTCAAAATTGCAGACACATAAAACAGTCAGACAAGGGCCCTACCAATAAAGGAGGAGATTGACACGACGCGGTGGTAAGGACTTTAATCTAGTAACGCACGCAGGCCAAGACTGACAACAGAGTCTATCTGGGCTAGGCAGAGACCGTAGGTGTGACCCTAACACGTAAGTAATAGAAATTAATATATGACTCCGCGCGCATGGGTAAAACGCCACATAGGACAGAGATTATCCCAGCCAGACATCTTTACCGACTGACTAGTTTGTTTTGACTCGCGCTTATGTAGTGACCCTATCCGTCCTTCAGATTCCGACCCCTCCTGACCTGTCTATAATAACATTAAGTACGCCACCGTGTAGGGCGCGAGAGCGTATGTTTATCGTAATATAGATATCGCACTGCGCTTTGGGAACCGGATGCTGAACGCAACAAAATCCTATGACAAGCGCACTCGAAACTAAAACGAAACAGTAGCACATTAGATCGTTGCTCCGTACGGTCGGTCGTACCATGCTCTATCGTCTGTTCGCGCTGTGTACGCTCCCGTTCGCGCGTAACGAAGGTAAATTTCTATCCGCTAATACGTACAGTATATTGTATGCAGACGGAATTGTAGGTTATCCGCGCGGCAAGTTTATCGACCCAAACTATTTACCAGTAAGTTGTCCAACGTTAAATCAGACCGTTTATAACCTTTTTAGGTTGCCAATCTGAACGCCGCTCTAAGAGGAACCAATATCTTTACGGCCGACCCCTTTCAATCTAATCTCTATAATACCGGCCTAAGGTACTCGGTAGCTCGTCTAGTAGCTACCTAGCGTTCAGTCAGGGTTTTACAGGGAACAAATATTCGAACCGGTCGTGGAAGACGATTCCCATCGATTTTCACTGCATCCAGGTTTGCGCAGTTTGCGCACGCGCGCGTAAAAATAGACGCACTACCTTCAGGCATTACCGCTAGTACCGAAAGCAAGTGTAAATCGTCCTCTACTGCCACGGTAATCTCCTCCTTTCGACAGCTACAGCAGGAACAGCTCAGACACAGCGTTTCCGGTACCTCCTGGAAAATCGGCCCCGACTTAGAAGTGGAAGGCTCTCTGACTAGCGGTGGTGCTACGGTGGGAATTAAAACCAAAATCGAGCCCTTTATTCAGCGAGAGTCCGAAGAATCGGACTCTGTAAAGGATATACAAGATTTCTTTGTCAAGGAAGGCGGCGCCATGGTTAATTTGGTGGCCACCTGCATTATGGAACACGTTATCCTAAGCTCTAGCTTAGTCCCCACCTTTAAACAAGCTTTCATCGCGTCTGTAAAGCGTTTACACGACGCCCCTTCCCATAGACGGCTACCGGAATTCAAGCGCTTCATTAATGGCTATGGTAAAACAAAACATGGCCATTCTGAGAGTCTATTAAACTCGGTTTAGGTACGCACTTTAGCCAAGAAAGTTGGTTAGGAGCCAGATTGATTTATTCCCGGAGGTTCACAAAATCGGAGAGACAGTTTCTGAATGAAAATCAGTTGGTTGATTGCACAAAGAAGCTGTCGAAAATGAGCGTGTTTTCAATTGTTTCTCATGGTACAACCGATGATAGTTGTAAACAACGAGGTCTGGGAAACCAGACCGCCGGCACGGAATCGGTACTTAGAGAGTACACATCCTCCATCGGGTCTAGACCCTACAATACGTTCACAGAATGGGCTAGCCAACCGATGGAATCGATCGTTCCTCTGAAACAGAGGCTAAAACCCATTTTTGTGTTATTCGAATCCGATATTCTGGCAAAGATGGACGCGTCCCTAAATTCCACGCAGCTAATGCAATGGTTTCTAAAGTACTACTCGCGAATGTGCCAAATTTTTGATTATCGATGCCAATTGGACAACGTGTGTGGTCTGACGGATCCTTGCTCCGCCGACGAGACTTGCATCGAAACGCCAGATGTGCCGGGGGACACAAAATTCTTTTGCAACAGTAAACCAGAAAAATGTGTAGTAACAGAACAAATGTTATGGTTTAGAAAACGGATTGACAGTCATATGGCCAAAGGTCGAGGTAAGTCCTTTAAATCTGTGTCAAAACGGAGGCTAACCTTTGAAGGAGGCGAATGGTTACTTGGTGATCGCCCGATCCATGGACATGAAAGAGTTGAGTGTGTCGCAAGAACCGCAGTGTAAAGCAAAAATGTGCTTAAAGTACTTCTCAGCCTTGTCACCAGATGGCGCTTTTATCTTTACAACCGAGAATCACAGAGGGGAACCATTTGTAAAATGGTTCTACACCGGTCGACCGTACTGGCACGGCGGTAAAGAAAGGATCAATATTACCGTACCCTTTCAGAGAGTTCACGTAAGCACCAAATGTTGCATTAACAACACTAATTCGACCATTTACAGGCCGCGATGGGTTATTGGATCAATATTTACATTAAAAGAACAGCCACGGTCTTGGTCTTGTACCATTCTCAGAGCCAATGCTCTTTACACAACTGTCCGGACGACAGCTGCTACTGCGAAAATCGATTTATCGACACTTGTTCTGCTACAGTAGCCGTAGAGCCGGATTACGATTACACCATTCGCATTTACGCCGAGACCCGACCTTACCAAAAGACTAAAGGTGTGGAAGAAAGCACAAACTTTGTAGAAAAGCGTACTCTCAAACTTTATGGCGATCCATAGATGTGAAAAGAAGTAAAAATGTCTCATTATCTGAAGTTTATCACAAAGTATAAAAAGTTATATACAAAGTCACTAATAAAGTAAAATTAAAAAGTCCAAATTTGGCGGCGTGGTCCACAGTTCCAAAATGGTTTTGTTCAGTTCCCAAACTCACGCTCGGCGCCGTAGTATAGCTATCGGTTAACTTGCAGTAGGCCAACGGCTAAAGCATAAATGTCTTATTAAAGCAAACTAAATGTGCGACTACTCACTCGGGCCCCACTGCATCTGACCTTTATCAGCAACTGCGCAGCCTCGCAGTCTAAAGGCTCTTCTTTGCGGAAGTTGAGACATGCTACCTCCTGCGTAGGTCCGTTGGAAGAGTAGACGGTCACTCTGGAAGGGCGCTCAAGCTTGTTAGGACACTGTACAAAGACCTGGGAGCACAAGCACAACAAGCACAAAGTGATATTCGTAATGCCATCTTCAAAGCTAACCTACATAAGCTGTCATCGTTTTGTTGGGCCCACATAAACATACCAGAGTCATTCATTTACGGCCTCTTTTGATACTTGACAGTTAGTCTTTTGATCGCTGACAGTTCCGCAGCTGCATCCGCGGGGATCCTAATACACGCACCACCTGGGTAGGAGTGGGCGCTGGACCCTTAACCGTTGCCTTAGCTAGACTGAAATGGCGGCCCTTCTGTTAGCCGTGTTGTGCACAGTATGTGTCTGCCGGCCCGAATATCAACTCTTCTGCGACCGGGTCAGCGCTCGGGCTGTCAAACCTGCTCTACAGTCCGCCGAGGCTTTGCCGTTTCCCACGGCAGTCTTCCGAGATGTAAACTGGGAAGGCGAGGCAATCCATTGTTCGGCGTTTCGCGGAGCCACCGTTCGCTTCCCTGGAATGGACTGCGCTGCAGCTCGAGGTCTGTTCGTGGGACCATATTGCGGCGAGGTATGCGTTAGTGCCGATTCACAAAAGTTGTTGACACAATAATAAATCTTCAAACGGATTGAAAATAACAGGGGTTTTGACAGAAAGTCAAAAGTGTTAGTAGTAGTACGTACAGTGTGTGTATTTCTAATGTGTAATCCCTAGCGTTCATAGAATTTGCATAAAGTTCGCCCCCAATTTGCCTGCCATCTAGACTCCATACCTATTACTCTTTATCAATGGCCTGGCCACTGCAGTTAGTTGAACTGTTTTACCGTTAATAAAAGTTCGTTTACTTTTTGTTTACCCTAAAGTATCCTAAAACCTTTTGTTGCAGGTTAATATCGTGTGTACGGACCCGACCGCCACCACCAACAATCAAAACGACACTCTGCAATATAACACGTAAGATGTTTACTGCCAAAATTAAGCACTATTATTAGATTTACTTTCAGTTCGGTGCCCATCCCTTTCTCTGCCAACACAACCTCTACCCAACAGAAAGGCGGGTTCACCCCACCACCACCACACACTACACCGACGGCTCGGCCCGAAAAGAAAGAGCTAACAGTCTTAATCGCCATGACCGCCAGCGGCAGCGGTTTGATGCTCATCCTGCTCTACGCCTGTTTATGCCGCTGCTGTCGCCGCCGTCGCCGTGACCTCCGCCGCCGACGCATTGAGCTGGACAGCACTATCGTACACTATCAAGTGCCCTCTGCTTCGGCGTACTCGTTGGCCAGCGAAGAGGAGGAGGAGGACGCCGGCCCTCCTTTGGAGCTGAAGAAATGTGGAAAGATTTTGTAGTAACGCTTTTTAGTATTGAATCTGTACTCTGCTTTGTACCCCTGCTATTCGTAAATGTTTCGGCTTTTACTATTCTGTATTTTCACTGTACCGCACCACCTACCGGGCACTTGAATAAACATAATTGATTCGCGACTGTTTAATGGACGGTCAGTAATTAGGGCAGTGACACCATCTGATGCAATTAGGGCGAACGGCCGCCGTGTCTCGCATACTGGACCGGGTTCTCGACTATTTAAAGGCAAAATCATACACCAATTTTAAATCTGAGAAATGTCATCGTCCGACGATAATATCGACGACTTGGAGCTGGAGATCGGCGAGTTGAAAGCCAAACTAGACGCTCTCAAACGAGTAATGCCGTTGATTTGCAATCTATACTACTTGCTACTAAAAATTTGACTCTTAGAAGAGGAAAAAGGCCAGGCAAAAGTCTAGCAAGAGAGCGCGCCTGGAGTCGGACCAGCAGGGACCCAGTGGTAGCGGACAAACTTCTACCGATAGGACTGAGACCGGCGGCCGAGAAACCGAACCAGCATCACCACCGGACGAACCCTCCACTGCTGAAACCGGTACCGCATCTGGAGAGGAATCGACAACCGGTAAGTTGATTATTATATTTGCAATAGTGCATAGTTGCAAAACTCACAAAACATGTTTGTCGGAAAACTATAATTTTGTACTGTACATTTCCACTCGTACTGCAAATTTTGTTGATCAAAAAGCCATTTTGCACAGAAACATTTGTATAACTTTGATTTTGTTCTGAATATTTAGACTCATACTACAAAGTAGTTGATCTAAAAGTCATTTTAGTTCACATTTTTGAACCAAAACCTTAATTTTGTACTGTACATTTAGACTCATACTCCAAAGTAGTTGATCTAAAAGTCATTTTAGTTCACACTTCGAACCAAAACATTGGTTTTGTACTGTACATTTCGACTCGTTCTGTAAATTAGTTGATCAAAAAGCCATTTCGAACAGAAACATTTGTAAAACTTTGGTTTTGTACTGTATATTTCCACTAGTTCTGTAAATTAATTGATCAAAAAGCCATTTCGAACAGAAACATTTGTAAAACTTTGATTTTGTACTATACTACATTTCCACTTGTACTGCAAATTAGTTGATCAAAAAGCCATTTTAGTCAACATTTTGATCCAAAACTTTAATTTTGTACTGTACATTTCGACTCGTACTGTAAATTAGTTGATTAAAAAGTCAGTTAGAGCCGTGCTTTTCCCTAGTAGGTTGCCATTCTGGCCAATTTACGCCATTCGCAAAACAACGTACCTGCAACAACAGTTGAATGCAACAATTTGGTCATTTAGCGGCACAGCATTTCAGAATGGCGGCCGTCCGACTACGTGAGCATCGAATGCATCGATAGATTATACTCTAAACGCTTGCGCACCCTTCAAAAAGAGTTCAAAGTGATCGTATCCCCCTCAGCTTTTGAAACCAATGACTTGACCAGAGACAACTTTGAGCAATACCAGGAACGACTGTCTTCGTTGCTGCAAGAAGTTGTTGATCAGACCAGAAGAGAGCTGCCTCGTTACAACAAGGGGTGGTACTGCATCGATTTCGATGGCTTGCGAGATGTCAGAGGAACTTCGACCCGTTTCATCAACAGCTCGCACACGGACATTCACACCATCACGGCGGCACAGTTGCTTAGCGAAGTCGCCAAAACTGTCAATTCAAAGCAATCCATCAGTTTGAGGACTGGATTCAGGGTTTTACTGAATGTAACGGAGTTGCCCAGTGGGGGTATCAGAAACAGAAATGCAAACGCCATCGGACCGTTCCAGAATAGAGGTGTCTACGATCCAGCCGAATTCATCAAACGAAAACGATCGGTCATCAATGTAGCCAACAACGGCGATGATCAAATGTGCCTGGCGCGGTGTCTCGCGGTCGGTAGCTTCATCACGGAGGAAGGGCGAGGATTCCAACGAGCGAGAGGCTACAAGACATTGGTGGACGGCAGGTGCAAGAGACAACGGCGAGAGGCTTTGGATTTGTGTCTAGCCGCGGGCGTAGCATCAGACAGGGCGTGCGGTATGCCGGAGGTGGCGCGATTTCAGGCCATACTACCGGATCATCAAATTTTGGTCTACGCGTCATTCGGTAGAGAAATGGAGCTAATCTACCCAGAAGATCCAGCGGAAACCAACAGAGCGAAAAAGATTTACCTCTGGTTGCATGATAACCATTTTTACCTCATCAACCCATTTAGTATGGCAGGGTTCTTGGGAAGGGATTACTACTGCTCGACCTGTCACAAGGCCTGGGGCAAAGATCCTTCTCACAGATGCGGAGCAACAGTTTGCAAGCTGTGCAAGCTACCAAACTGCCAAAACACAAGACCGGAGACCTTGGAAGAACCGGCGGTCTGCGTCCAGTGCAACAGAGACTGGCCCACAACGCTGTGCAAGCTGGCCCACGAAGTAATGGTGTGCGAACGGTTCGCCAAGTGTCTCGTCTGTCTGGCTACAGTGCGCAGAAGTTTGCTGAACCCTCCCGAAAGGCACCACTGCATGCTGAACAAGTGCCAACACTGCAAGGAGTACGAGCCGCCCGGCCACACGCGCTGTTTCCAACAAAAACCGAGGGACACCGAAGATGGGGGTGAAGAACCAACGACCGATGAGGGGGATGTTTCCATCATCTACGCCGACATCGAGTGCGAAATAGACCCCATCTCCCACGAGCATACACCGACACTGATTTGCATGAAGCATCAGGATGGTCAGAGAAGCTGGAGGTACGAAGGAGAGAACTGTCTGGATGATTTCATTCGAGACACTTTGGAGCAAGAGTGCTTCAAAAATGTCACATTCGCCTTCCACAACCTCAGCGGCTACGATGGCATCCTGATACTGAAGGCCGGCTACAAGTCGGGGTTGGATATGCACCCCATCTTCCGATCGGCCAAAGTGCTGAGCATGGCCATCTCAAAGCCCCGCGTCCGATTTTTGGACACATTGCTGCATCTCAGCATGGCTCTGGCTCGTTTGCCGGCGGCTTACAATTTCGAGGACACCGTGGCGAAGGGCCACTTCCCGATACTACTCAACACCAGAGAAAACAGAGACTACTGCGGTGACTTTCCAGCGTTGCATTACTTCGACCCCGGTATGAAATCGACGCCATCTAGCACATTATAACCAGGGCATTTTAGGAAACATGGGTAAGAAGCAGTATCGAGCGTTACAGACATGGCACGCCGAAGAAGGGGAACGGTACCTGGCCGATCCGACCCTGCGATACAACCTCAAGCGGGAGATGATAAAATATTGCGAGCTCGATGTAGAGGTGCTGCGAATGGGATTCGAACGATTTCGCCAGACATACAAGTAAGTACGAGATGCTTACTACTCATCTGCAAAGGGAGATGTTTAAGGGAAATTTTCAATGGAATCGACCCCGCCAGGTTTATGACTCTGCCGAGCTACATCAACTACTGCTATCGAAAGCTGTCCATGCCCCGGGACTCGATCGCCATTCTTCCGTCCATGGGCTTCGACCCTAGAAGGACCCAGTCCAACGTAGCCATCGCCTGGTTAGAATGGGAGGCGCAGAATCGCAATATCTCCATTAGGCACGCTAGAAATTCCAGCGAGGTCAAGATTGGTGAGTCAATACATACAATAGTTGAAACAAATGGCAACAGAGAACATTTTAGGACCCTTCTATGTGGATGGCTTCGCCGATGCAACGCCAGACGGGGCCGCCATCGCATTCGAGTTTCACGGCTGCGTAAGTATGTGCAAAGAATGGTCAGCATTTCACCCTAACAGTTTTAGCTATGGCACGGATGCCCAGCGTGTAGGCCCGATCGCCTAGAACTGTTCAAGGGACAAACTATGGAGCAGAGGTACCGAGCTACCACCGGGAAAGACCAGTTCATTCGAGACCGCGGCTTTCAACTTGTAACCATGTGGGAGTGCCAGCTGAATCGGATAATGGCTGGAAACGATCGGATGAAAGGCTTCATCTGGTCATTAAGGAATAAACTGTCTCAAAACGTTCCACTCAGCCCTCGAGACGCGTTGCGGTACGCTATGGACTGTGTAACCTTACCGGATGATACTAGTTTTAGCGGTGGCCGCACCAACGCCATTCGCCTCAGCTATACACCGAAAGATGGAGAGCAAATTATGGATATGGATTTTCAGTAGGCCGAACTACGTACTGTACAACGCGATTACATTACATTTTAGGAGCCTGTACCCCAGCGTAATGATGGCTACCAACGGTCAGCAGTACCCAGTGGGTTTTCCCACCATTATGCTGCACAACTTCCCACCGGTACGGGAGATTTTTGGCATTGTCAAAGCCATAATCAAACCACCGACCCAGCTGTTTCTACCCGTTTTACCAATCTACGATGGCCTCAAAGTCATCTTTGGTCTCTGCGGTTCCTGCATCTCAGAAGGGAACAATTCTGGACCGTGTCAACACGAGGGAGAGCAGCGCTACCTGAGAGGCACCTTCGTCTCCAGTAAGAGAGTCGCCACTTTTCACTTTTTCAGTAGATTAATAAAGTTGCAGTCGAACTGAACAAGGCTCTGCAGCTGGGCTACGAGGTGGTAGAGATTGTCGAGTGCTGGCACTGGCCTCCGGAGCAACGGTCTACCCAACTGTTCGCCAGCTTTCTCAAAAAGAGTTATGCGGAAAAAGTTGAAGCTTCTGGTAATGGTTTATAGACTCTGTCTCTATCATCTTACCATTTCGCTTTAGGCTGGCCCAACGACTGTCAAACGGAGCCGGAGAGACTAGCTTATGTGAACCGTTTTCGAGACGAACTGGGCATTAATGTAGACTACAACAATGTAACGGAAAACAAGGCCAAAAGAGAAAACAGCAAGCTGGCGTTAAACAAGTACTGTATACTGGTTCGCTGCTCTAGTGTGGTTACTCCATTTCGTTTCAGCTTTTGGGGCTACTTCGGTATCAATCCCAGACAGACGCATACTACGCAGATTAGCAGCTATGCAAAGCTGCTTAGTCTGATGCAAGACCCGACCAAAACGCTCAAGACCAGCTACCTGGCCAACGAAGACGTGTTGATAGTGGAGTACACTCAGGCCGATGGCTACGAAAAGATCAATCCTAAAGCTAGCGCTGCCATCGCCTGCTTTACCACGGCTCACGGTAGGGCGCCAATTATGGTTTAGGCTAGGTGATGAACTCTAATTCTATTTTAGCACGCCTCAAGCTATATGGAGAGCTAGAAAAGCTGCAGCGCAGGTACAACCTTTGACTATGACAGTTTAACATTTTGTGCTTGTAGTGTGCTCTACTTTGACACGGATTCCATAATTTGGATCTCTGATGGGAATCGACCGGGACTGAGTACTGGTCATTTGGTCGGTGAACTTTCAGGTACCGCTGTTAACGTATTGATACTACTATTGTTAGTCATTTTAGATGAAATTCTGCAAAAATATGGAACCGATGCGCGCATCGCCAGTTTTCACGCGGCCGGGGCCAAAACGTACATGCTGCTGGTCGAAAATAGATTGAGTGGTGAGCGCGTAATATACTATCAGACTCTTACTATAGCTTAGTCGGTTTCTAGGCGCTCACGTAGATGCCGTCATGAGACACAAAGGCATCAAGCCCACTCTAAACACGGACCCCATACTCAACATGAGAACGATGGCGGGGGTCGTGGCCGAAGGAAGGGAGCTTAAAGTGCCCCAAATGAACATGGTGAAGGACAGAAAAACGGGTACCATCAAAACGCGCTACGGTGAAAAGCGGCTGCGCACAACATTTACAAAGAGGATCTTACCCACTGATTTGGAAGCACCCTCGTTACCCATCGGTTACAGGGACTAATAATAATAACCATTTATGCACATTAACACAATATTATAGAATTAAACTTTTCATGTAAAACTATCGCGGCATTTCGATCCACAACATTATCATTGAAACAGTTTTCTGTAGCACCGGCCAGACAACGCATCAACAGGTAGTGCATTCGACAAATGTTGACGGGCCCAGAAACGCTCGACACCATATTATTTCTCTTTTTAATCTCCAACCGCTGTACAAAGCGATAGGAAATCGGCAATGAAATTGTAAGCTGCGCGGAATAGTTGCCGGGTAGGTCCAGGGTCGGCTTCCACAGAGTCTGGGTACGCACGCACAGTCTTTGTCCCAGCACTATGTATCCAAGACCACCGGTCAGGCAAAACAGAGGTAGCATGCAGCTAATAAATACTCTGACGCGAATGACATTTCCACCACCACTACTACCATCATCGTCGTTGGGCTCCTGGGTGGGTAACAGTTGCCGGCGGAGGAACCACAAGACACGACTGGACAGCATAACCACGATAATGACAATGACTACAACACGTTTCGATTCCTGAGGTTGTGCCCCAAATTTCGAATATGGCCACTGGGGATCCAAGAGTTCATACTAGCTGGATAGCCCACCCATTTGACGCGATAGTACAGTTCTCCACCAATTTTTCGCCGACCGATAATCTTTTCAATTTCATAATCAGCATCCTCAGCCGGTGCTTTGACGACTTGCACTTCCTCGCTGCAACAGTACCGTGTGGAAACGAAGGCTTCCTATAAATCCTACCCATAGGCTCTGCCTTTGATTTCTCGACCGCGGTAGTCGCGCAGCTGGTACATGGGTCGTCGGTCGTAATCGGAAACCTTCGAGATGGTGTACAGCTCTTTGGACCACCCACCGCGATGCGTAGACTCTTTCTCGAATGGCTGTCTAATTCTATTTAGGCGCACCGTCGATTTCTCAATGGGCGCATCTTTTGAACGCTTTTCGCGGTTGGCCGGTTTGCTGAATAGGTGTTCGAATGCTCGCCAGTCGGCCTCGTCGTTATTCAGCACGTCGGCGGGTTTCTCACCCGTGGAACGGCACTCGGTTTCATTGTGATTACGAATAAACCATCGGCTGGCTTCTAGCCAATCGTTGGTATTGTTGGCGGTGGCGTAGCGGCGTACAAAAGTTCTCAAGTCTCTAATCAAGCGCTCTGCCTGAACCGAAGAGCTGACTGTCATTTAAAAGTTTTGTCAAACTACCTGAGGCGCGTGTTTCACAGATGAGGTTGTATAAAAATGAATGCCTCGCGACTTGAAGTAGCGCAACGTTTTTGCAGAAACGTGCTCTCCCGCGGGATCGGCCATAACCATATCTGGCTCGTACCCGGTCTCCAAGATGGCCGTGATGGCAGCGGTAACGTGGTCCGAACGGCGTCCCGTCAAGGGAATGGCGAATGCATACCTACGATGCAGTACTGTTAGCGTTGTCACGTGTACAGAGGTTCTAACCTCGAGAAGGAATCTATAGCGATCAGTAGAAATTTGTACACCTTCCCGGAGTCCTTTTCGGGAGGTACCATATGCGCCAAATCGAACTGCATTAGCTCTCCCACGAACTGGGCGCCGATTCGATTGCGTTTGTAATTTTTCCTAGCCGGACGATGCAGAGTATAAGCATTTTGAGCCCTAAACGTAAAATGTACAGCATCGAGTTTCTATTAGCATATGACCTACCTTAACCAATCTTTAATATCTCGCAGCCGCAGGGTTGCGTCCTCGACCTTGGCGCGCCGATACAATGGGTTAATACCCCGAAAGGCTACATTACTATTATAATACAAGCGATCCAACAGCGCTTCTTGTTCGCTGGTCAGCCCCATTTCTTCCAAACGAATCGACAATTCTCTGGAATATCCAATGGGACTGGTTGATCGGTTGGTTGATCAATCGGTTGATCGGTCGGTTCCCCGCTTGACAACGAGTTGAGCTCCTTGTTGATTATACAATTTTTTATCAAGAACGATGGGAATCGAGCCTCCTTGAGCAGGCCAATTACATCTCGCCAGTCGGCGAGATTTACTCGCGTACGCGGCGATACCAAAGTGTGCACCAAGTCGGAAGCTTGTAGGTTGGGGATGGGCTCTCCGCGCAGGTAAACGAGACCAGATGCGCAGTCCCACTGGAGTTGGTGCTCGGCGAATCGCTGCTGAAAAGCGGCGAGCAAACGTTCGGCGGCTCCTCGAAGCCGGTTGGGAATAAGCGTCAGCAACGGTTCGACGCTGCGATCTAGAGTTGGAGTGGGTGTCTCCACTGCTTCTGACGATGCTTTAGCAGCGATTAGTGGTTCTGACGATGCTTTAGCAGCGATTAATGCTCGATACTCTACTTCTGGTACTAAAACGAATAGCTGACTCATCGATGGTTGAGAGCAATTTCAGACAGCTTTTGCACCAACAATGGGCGAGAAGCGAGGGCTCGGCGACGCCTTCTGAATCCTCGTCTGTTGCAGACCACGATTCGAATTACCGAACGGTACTTGCTTAGCTCGGACTTTTCTCGGTCGCTGAGAAATCCTTGTTGACAGCACAGATTACAGGCAACTTTGGACAGACTGTCGACCAGCTTTTTGCTAGCCTTTTTAAGAAGGGCGGTCACTTCACTAGGGTTCAAACTCGTCGACAATACCTGGAGCAGTGGTATCAGCTCAGGTGGACAACTCATGACCAGTACAATGGGATAGAATGAAAACGCTCGCGGAGCAATCGGGCTTTGTAGGCCGCCTTTTATTTCAAAACACCACCACCACCATTACAGAGCTACAAATCGTAAACGGACACATTCCTATCACCATCCAATGTCAGCATGGATGGAAACTCGGCGAACAACAGACCGACCAACGGTCTAGGCGTCGGTTTGGCGAATCGAACCTCCACACCGAGGTTTCCAATTTCTGTGTGATTAAACTGCGACCCTCCAGCCAAGTCGAAGCCGTGCAGAGTGTAGCAGCTCCCAAAGTCCGCCGAGGTGATTCCGAGCTGACGGGTCGAATTTAAGGCTCGAGCCGTCTCCAACAGACCCAGGTAGCTGCGATTGAAGGCACCCTTTTTAAAATTCGGTTCGTAGGCGCGCGGCATGACCGGGCGCTCGTTGACGAAGAACTGAACGTAGTTTAGTTCGTATTGCGAGGCCACAAAAATGGTAGGGTTGTTGTCCCAACCGCCCCCGACGGTTCCATCTACCTCGCAGATTCCTAGCAGGATACGCGAAGGCAGTTTGCCAGAAAACATGGAATGCGCTTTCCAAACGGTCAAACCTCGAGGTATTTGCGTCGTACGCACCTCCGTCCTGGCAAACTGATACTTGGCCAAGGCTCCGCGAGCCAGCCGCTCCTCCAAGCGATTGTACTCCACCTTGTTCAGGCGAACGCGTCGTACCGAGAGCACGCACGACTGTAGCTCGATCTTGTACAATGTATTCACTCCCTCGGAGCGAATGAGGCAAAACTCATCTCTACTACGTTCCAGAGCGATCTCCAGTTGCACGTGTGGTAAGATTAGGTTGTTGGTCGTGAGGAAGTCGTCCGTCAGTCTGCCGCACAAAGTGACCAGTTTAGATTTTTCGATCCATTTGTGTCTAATCTGCGGCCGATCGTACGGGTACGCGTAGTCGCGGTACCACAGCAATGCATCTCTGAGGATCACATCCAGATAGTTGGAGCTGTACGCCAGCATGAGTTTAACCAGGGAGACTTGCGGATGAAAGGCGTGCTCCGCGCCGACTTTGACTCCGTTCACCGACACTGTGCAGCGTGAGAATAAAGCGTGAAACAAGTCATTGCAGGGTTGAATGTTGTCCTTGTCGCCCTCTTTCAGACTAGTTCCATCTGCGTTTAGCACCTAAAAAACGTTCTAGGCTTAGGCGGGCATTAACTACGCAATTTCTTACTTGCAAATTGACTTCCAAGTATACTGTCGACAAATCTGTAAAGTCCATCTCGCTTTTTGGAATGGTAAACACGATGGGTCCGTTAGAGGACAGAGCATTGGCAGCACCGTACTCTACCTTATCCACCGACTCGATGGCTTTTTCTTCGAATGGCATGGCGAAGAGGTCCAGCTCCGGGGCAGCAACCGGCTCCGAGGGCAGGTCGGTGCTCCCGCTTAATTTTTCAGCCTTTCGCTTCATGACTGTTAGACAAACACTTTGACTTTGGAGGATTTGCGGCGTTTCGGTGCGCGCACCTTCAGCCGTCTAACGCCCGGCAGGCGACCCTCGAGACCGGGAGACGGTTTAGTGGGGGCGCTTCGCCGCCGCACTTTACGTTTCTTCTTCTTGGGTCCACTCTTTTTACGAACACACTTCGGCTTTACCGCTGTACTACAGGCCTTGGGCGGGATCGTACAGATAGTGGAACTTTTATTCGCAATCAGACCTCCGAATGAGGGTCCGGTGGACATAACAGAACACGAATGAGGTCGGGCTGTTAGCCACGAGCGTTATATACCGAACGATCTGCATACGTCATCAGACAAGCGATTCGATTGGTCAGATTCTACAAATCTTTCACATGAACAACTTGGTGCGCCGATAGGATGTCACTGCGAATTCTGAGTTTGTCCGGGCAGGTTGGTGTCAAGTCGACCAGTACGTGTCCGTACTCCTTTTGGGACTCTCTCTCGTAAGCGCTCGTAAGTAGTTTGTGTTTACCCAGTTGAGTTCCCAGTATTTTTACCTGCAGTTTATACCATTATATAGAGTCCCTGAAAAAATGTTGGGCTCACCTGGTTGAGCATTTTTGGAGACTTGAGCAGGACTAGATAGCCAGAGTTGTTGGAGATGATTCTAGCATTTGGAGATGGTCCGTAGATAAAGTGTAGTAGTAGAATTATGCTACAGTTTTTGTGACGAGCGGTGGTGAAAAGTTGTGCAATCTCATCGCTGGCAGTAGCTTTTAAGGAATTGTCATCGATAATCAGCAGGGTCTGTCCCCCGTTAGAGTCCACGATCTGATCCAGGTCCCGATCGGTGACGACGGACGCTTTGACAAACTGGCAGGCTATACCCTGATCGGTTAGGTTTTGATCGAGCGTTGTATAGCAGTTTTGATAACCTGCGCTGACAAATTTTTACATACGCAATCTCACTAGAGTCATAGACTTACTGTTGTACAAAAATACGACCTTTCTCGGCACGGGGTTGTATAGTTGGCGCGCTCGTTCCAGTGTTTGTATTAGCAGCGTACTCTTTCCACTTTGACTAGCACCTATAGACCGACGTTTATTAAGAGTGCAACATATGTACTTTACCGCAGAATAGGAAGTTGGCTGGTAGTTTGAAGCGCGGATCAAACACTAGTGTGTTTTCAAACGCCATTACAGCCGCACGTTAAAATTACACGAGTAAGAATGAGTGCTAAATTTCAGCATGTCCGTTTTTACCGTTTCGAGCCTGGCGGCATCGAAGGGACCGGCCAACTACTTCGTCACTCAGCTACCGAAACCGTTGCACCTCTCCGATGAGCAAACGATCAAGTTGGAAGGCTTGTACCTGGAGCGTTCTGGAACAGCACCATTAATCGTGTCCTGCAATCTTTGTCAACCGCAGCTAGTGTGTTCTAGCTATACAAATTTGCTTTGTTTGGTTATGAGCAACAAGTGCCCCTCTAGACCGGCTATTCCATCTCAAAACGGTCGTTTTACCTATGTTTCGATTTGCATTACTAGTTTGAGCGGGGCGCCGGCCGCGCTAGATTCCGCTACTGTACAATTTTCTATCGCTGGCTGACCTCGCCCATTACTACGATTTTTGGTGCATGTTTAACAAGAATAAATACTGTTTACTATCTACACAACACACCCTCCGCGGACTAATATGCATATATTAATTATATACGATAATAATAATAATAATAATAATAATAATAATAATAATAATAATAATAATAATAATAATAATAATAATAATAATAATAATAATAATTTAAAAATATACACGTAGAAAGCTATCGGCTTCTTCTCTACAGATTGGGCAGGCGCCTAGGTGCGTCATGAGGGGGCCCACGCAGTCTTCGCATAGGCAAACGTGCCCGCACGGAATGAGGGCCACCTGAACCGTTTCTGTGAGGCAGACGCGGCACGTCGGGAGTGCATCTTCCATCTGGGGAGCCTGTGGTGCTGGTGCCGGTTGCGCTGGTTGAGGAGCCTGTGCCGGTGGCGCTGGTTGGGGAGCCTGTGCCGGTGGTTCTGGTTGGGGAGGCTGTGCCGGTTGTACTGGTTGGGGAGCCTGCGCCGGTGGTTCTGGTTGGGGAGCCTGTGCCGGTGGTTCTGGTTGGGGAGGCTGTGCCGGTTGTACTGGTTGGGGAGCCTGTGGAGCTGGTGCAGGTTCCGGGCCCCCGACGATGAACTCCAGGGCCATGGTCTGGGCTTCCTGATAAACCTGGTCGATGAACTGTAAAAAGTCCACCAGGTCCGGGAGTACGATTTCCGCCAGCACCCTAAAGCCAAAGCGTTAATTCGCTGACTGTTACTAGAAAAGACACCTGTTGCACACTTACTGGCCGTGCCTCTCTATCCTTAATTGGTGCGGGTTGAGGCGTAGCATGACCCGCCTATCCTGACCGTCGGTTTGCAGGACGTAGCCCATACGCATGCCGTGCTGCAGGGCGTGGTCCGCGTAGCGCCTTAGAAAGAATACCAGCCTTCTTAGCCCGCCCGCGTTTATGGTGATCTTGTTGGGGTCTAATGGCAGAAAATGTATATACGAATACAGCTCAACGCAATATGTACTTACCGGGTTGTTGCAAGAACTGCATGTTCTTGATGTGGGTGAACAACTGCCCCTGGAACATGGAAGAAAAGGCGAAAATGGCGTTGACGATCGAGGTTACCGTCATGTTTGCAGTCTGATCGACGAATGATTCCGTGTTGTAAAAACGGCCTATATATATTGGCTAATGTTTATGCAAAAGAGTTAATGAGGCATGTCAAAATGTCAACTTTTGTTCCAGTGACCGAAAGAGCTCCAAATTTAATGTGGAATGACATGTTTACTTTAATAAACTAGTTAATGAGGCCGATTAAGAGACATCAAAATGTTAACTTTTTGCTCCAGTGGCCAAAAGGCCTCTAAATCTAATGACATGTTTACTTTAGGTTAACCTACTGCACTCGCACTGCACCTACCGGTCAGTTTAATATACTGTTAACATTGTTTTGTTCCAGTGACCGCAGTTAGTCGAGACGGGTTGCGCTTTACTTTGAATAGTGGTGACCTGATACACTGGTTTCTAACTAGGGCGTCCGTATTTAAGGCCTACTCGGGTTTAAGACTTCATTCGCAATACTTTGCTTCAAACAAGCTACTCTGTTGTCCCGGCTCTCACTTCATTTTCTCTACCTAACTCTTCCCTATCCGGTCGACTGTTGAACATGAACACCGAACACAAGACCTGGGCCAGCAGGTTCAACGGAACCGTATACGTGCACATCAAGCTGGGGGTGGTGTTGCAATTATGGTTTGACCCAGACATTGCGTACCTTTTGCAGACCCCGCCAGGCACAGAGTTTCTCTACCGCTGGAGGACTTCAATAGGCTCAAGGAGCTGGTGGAGGGTGGAGAGGTCGGAGAGTCCCAGCGGGTTATCAGTACGAGGGGACAGTACCAGGTGCTCCTGTCGAAGGTGGAGGGTGGCGAGCTGGCGCTGGAAAAGAAAAAAATCGGCTATGTGTAAACTTTTCTTTCGGTCGATTAGACCGTTATGGTTAAGGTGTATATTTTTAGCTTGCCCTTTAGCCGAGTACGAATGGGCGAGGCGGAGTGGGCCGGCGTATTGAGCGAGCTGGCCGAAAAGGTGGAACGGTTGGTGGAAGAGCCCGGTTCGAGCGCCCCTGCGGAGCGAAGGCGTCGCGCCAGGGTACGTAGTATCGGACCGCGTTGTACAGTACATATGTAAAACTGATGCATTTTAGAAGTCGTTACCGCCGCTTCCTCCGAGGGTGGACTTTGGGGACGACATTATTGACTTGTTAGACTAGGTTTGGTTGTTGGTGTTGGTGTTGAATAAACGTTGGTAACAAGTTGTCTTTGCTTTACTCGCCAACGAGCGCCTTTTCGTTAGAAACGGCGCCCGGTGGTTCGCGTCCGAAGCGCTGAGATTAAGAGAGCAATTAGTACAGTTTCGCTAAAAACTGCGTACACACCGAATCTTAACTGTTTAGTGCCGACATACAGATTCCTAGCTATAAAACTGGGCAGACAAGTACAGAACGGTAGCCTTGAAACTGCGTAGTACTGGCGGACAGAATCGTAGCTATATACAGCTGGTAGGGGGAAAGGCCGGTCCGTTAAAACTGTTCAGAGCGATAGAATTTGTATAGCTATAAAACTGTGCCGATGCGCCCCCACCGAAGGGTAGAACTGCGTAGCGCTGGCCGACAGCTAGCTATAAAACTAGTACAGAGAAGGCCGAACGGTAGCCGAACTGTGCACAGAGACGGCCGGACCGACTGGTCACTTAAAACTGAGACCGATCGGTTACTTTAAGATCGTGCTGGCCACTGTAACTAGACTTCGGCGGCGGCTGGGCCGACGGCAGAAACCGGTTTTTGCCGCCATATCCCCCCCTACTACCAAGATCGAACACATGGGGGGTTTTTTCCTCCAACCAATTTCAGCTTCACGGTTCTGTATTATTTCGGACATGCTGAATCCAGCGGTCACACTGGTTTTGCTCTACGACTTTGATTCTTGCTAGAAATTTGACCTCGAACTTAGGGTGTCCACCTGAATTTCAGAAAGTGTTGTTGTCTTGTCGGCATTAGAAAATCGACTGTAACTCTGGTAGAGTTGATCGTAGACCCGTACATAGTAGTATTTTCTAGATGCCTGAAGGTTAAGGAATCCGAATCTGGTATCGCCACAAAAATTGGCGCTTTGCCAAAAAAGTCGATTTTTTTGACAGGCCCCTTTCTTCTAAGCAAAGTATCATATGCAAATTTCGAGAGCAGTGTAGTAATCTCGTTGGTGAGAGAAACAGATCCATATATACATGTATGGGGTTTTGACCAGGGCCACACAAGATACGTTGGGCTATGCCTTTCTGAAATTCAGGTGTACACCCTAACTTCGAGGTCAAATTTCTAGCAAAAATCAAAGTCGTCGAGCAAAACGAATGTGACCGCTGGATTCAGCATGTCCGAAATAATACAGAACCGTGAAGCTGAAATTGGTTGGAGGAAAAAACCCCCCATGTGTTCGATCTTGAATGAATTTTTGTGCTAACTATGGGAGAGCAAAATTTTGACCGCTTGTCAGCGTTAGAAAATCGAGTGTAACTTTGGCAGGGTTGATCGTAGACCCATATATGGTTGTATTTTCGAGATGCCTGAAGGTTGGGGAATGCGAATATGGTATCGGCACAAAAATTGGCGCTTTGCCAAAAAAGTCGATTTTTTTGTCAGGCTTCTTGCTTCTAACTAAAGTTCAATATGCAAATTTCGAGAACAGTATAGTAGTCTCGTTGATGAGAGGAACAGATTCATATATACATGTATGGGGTTCACACCACGCATAAATTCGGGACACTGCTTGATGTACCCAGCGCCAAAGATTTTTGAACAGACTTTAGTCAGCATACTACAGCACCACATTTGATGCGAATTTTTTACAAAGGTAACAGTTCTCTTTGAGTTCAGTCATTACAGTCAGACCAGTATGGAGTTCATCTGGTTGAGGCTGAGTTGCCAGGGTTGTCGACACCGATCAGCAGATTCTGACTCTACGAAATCAGCTTCAGTAGGTTCGGCTGCTTTAGGTAGAGAGCAATTTGCTGATCATGTGCACTGCACCAAGTCTGAGCGTCTGTAGTTGCGCGTCCTTGTTGTTTTGAAGATTGACCGCTAGGGTTTGGTGACAAGATCTCGCCAAATATCGCTGTCGGGTTGATGGTAGTTTGTAGAGCCAACCTACGCATCAACTGTTGTTGCTTCTCAACCTTCACTCCACTAAATATCAACAATAATAGCCAATATGACTCAATTCCAGTTAACTTTTATTTTCTTTGTTCAAAGCTGGAGAGGAGAGACAGAAACCAGACGAGCCCAACTTAATTGCAAAAGGTGACAGTGCGTCATGTGCGATCTATTGGGTAAACAGTAAAGGTCAGAGTTCCTCAGCTGTAACATATAGCGTAAATAGTGAAGGTCACAGCGCGTCAGCTGTGTAACATACTATGTAAACAGTAAAGGTCCCAATCCGTTATGTTGCGTAAATAGTAAATGTACCAGTGCCGTTTGACCATTGAATCGGAATCCGCTGATCATTCATCAACTGTGGCTGCTTGCGCTTGTGCTATGGAGCCCAGACTCCAGCATGCCTGCGACCAGATGGAGGAGGCCTTCTGATGTGTAAGCGCGGGGCCGTTCGGTGGCTCTGGACTTGGCTCACGTCGGTGATAATATTTACTTGTAGAAGCAATAAGGAATTAGCAACAGTACAGCATAAAGTTAAACAGCGGTACAAGAGGCGAGGAAAGGTGATTCTCCCGTTCAGAGAATCGGAGCCAGCCGGACTGGTGTCGGCTGCGGCGGCGTGGGGGCGGAGTCTTCTGGGCGGCGCTATGTAGGCGTGGTTCTTACACAGTCAGACACTTAACTTTACTGGCACAGGCAGGCGGCAATTGCACGGCGTGCGCCCACTCCTATCGGCAAAGATGATGGGAAACGGCCAACGTCCGTGGTGGAGATAGCCCGCACTCGGATGGAAAGCTGTGGCTGGGACGAGGTGCGGCAAGCGGCCGTGTTCGGCGCGGATGCTCTCGAGTGGACATAGACTTGTTGAAGATGCCCAGCTGTTATGTTTGTCTCCCACATTTGAACTAACACCGCCACACCACCTAAATAAATAGTGCATTAATTGGATGCTATTGTGTTAATGCACACAAGGTGGAACTCTTACCGTTGTGGAATCAAAGGTATGGTGCTAACAAAAGTGCATCGGTTAATCTGTTGTTGGAGAATTAACCAAAACGTGCTACTCTACTCAACTCGAAAATGAAGCGGCTTTCCTGTATCGCGAATAGTGAAGTACATAATTAACAAGGTTTCCCAGCATTACTGATGCAGCATGTATAATCGGTTTAATGACGCGATATTTCGCTATGAACCCTCTGAATGTGACGGACTTAGTTTGTGTGCTGTGTTATCATATTTTGCTAAGCTTGCTCTAGATACATTACAGTCAATTATGTTGTTGTCTGAAAGCACAATATGGGCCCATCTAAATTAGCCTTTGACAAGTAAACACGTGTTAATTAAGAGCCATGTTGCCCATTGTTACCTATTTAAACGGAGGTCACGTGATCATAGGGACACTGACCTTTAATTAAGAGCCAATGGCTGCTCACTCTTAATCCTTTGAGCTAACAAAACCAGCAGTCAGAGGTCACGCGCTCATTGTTAGTTTTCGATTCAAACTGTGACGCCATGTTCAACTGCTCTCTGCAACGCCAGCATCAAAGACAAGATGAGTTTTGATCGTCACATGCTTCCCACTTAGACGGCTGTCACACGTGCCCACACTGTGATTACGTCGGCAGGAAGGACAACCTAAAAGGACGCATTCAAAGGAAACACGTGAGTTACATTTTTAAACTGCTGCTTTAGTGGGTTAGTTGTTGTTGTTGTAACTTTTCGTCGTTTCGGACTAGGAGTAGCCAACTGCTATAGAGCAGGAAGAGACACAAGGTCCGGCAGCCTCCTTAGGCCTGAACTAAATTGTATTATATTTAGGCCTCGCCGGTAACCAATGCAGACGAGTTGAAGCAGCACATGTTCCAGCATTTCACCACGGGAGAGAATGGCAAGCAACAGAGCCCTTACTGTAAGTACAACGCAAATCGTGTCGGCAATTTCAAGCGTCTTATGGCCACCCATAATACGGTACATAACTTTCTAGTGGAATGAAGCTGTTTGGGCACACGGCAAAAGAAGCATGATTGATGTAGCCAAACACGCTGCTGATAATCTCTGTTGGGCAAGATGTCTCGTCGTGGGGCGTGCTATGGCCAGTAGAAATACGATCAACGATGTCACTGGGTCGCCTGTAAGCTACAAGTCCCTTTGAAATTCAGCGTATCCCCCTCAGCGGCGACTAGCACTTGATCTTTCTCTAGCGCTAGCAAAGACAGCTATTATATGCATATTGGAAATAACAACAAAAGAAAACAGTATCGTGTTAGTGATAAAAGTATCAAAGAAACTGTTCGAAGAATTCTTTGAAAAATTACCAGAAACCAGTATCACTCGAGGCCATAGCTTAAGGTTAATAGTGCAACGCTTGCGTACAAATATTAGAGGTCATAGTTTTACGGTTAGGGTGGTTGGACCCTGGAACAGTCTGTCCTACAGATGCGTGACTGCTAGTACGGTGGCTCGGTTCAAAAGTGAATTTAAACAATGAAACCCAGTCAATTCGAAGTTCAAAATTTCTCAAAGGCTCAGCGTTAGACGCCGTCCAATATGGAAGAATAGGAAATATATAATCGTTATAAGAAAGAATATATGGTGCTACTTGCGTAAAGTGTTTGTGTAAACAAGCCATCTATGACGACACCCACATATAATATTCCTGAATCTGTAGTCGTAGTCAATTTGTAGTCCTGATGACGTCATAAAAGCCCAAAAATTAGTGATTAGCAGTTAGTAGTCACTATAAAATAGGTGTAACCACTGTTAGCCAGTCTGCTTAACTCCATTAACTGCATGGCAGGCGCCTACTGCTACTAGGGAGAAACTGGGAAACTGCGAAAAGAGAAGCTGTGGCAGAGACAGCCCGCGTTCGGACAGCTGCGATTGGGATGAGGTGTGGCAAGCCTTTGGTCTTTGGCAATGGTCTTTGGTGATTTGGCGCGACGTGGGTTAAAGATGATCGAAAAATAGAGCATGACTGGCGTTTGACAGTGACCTAACCACTTACATTTACAAACAGACTGGATCACTGAACTGTTCCGCCGAGCCGAATGTAGAAAGTTGTAAAGAAACGGCTCCATATTGGCATATTGAGGTGGTTTGTACTTGTACACCTTTGTTTTTACATTGATTGTACTGTGTTCTGCATTATTCTGTAATTATTTTTGCTGTATGACTCTCATACTTTCCTCCGCTGACCTTTGGTTAGCCCGTCATGTGAAATAGAAACAAAACAGAAAATAGCTCGGTGTAGCTGTCAACCGATTTGTGTGAATAAATTGCTACGTGTGTGAAGTGTTTATGTAAACAATAGTTTTATGGTTGGCTAGCACAGAACAGTTGCTTTCGAAACACAATCAAGTATTATCGGCGGTTGCGAAATGCACATCGTAGGTCTGATCGTAGGGTAGTAAGGCCCCCGCACATCGGATCGGATCATAATCACGTAACAATAATGTTTCCGATCGAATTAATCTTAAATAACAAATTTAATTGTTTTTTGAAAATTGAATTAAATTAGAAATTTGATATGAATTCGATATAAATTTGTTTGGTTTGGGAACTTCGTTTTCCTACCCAAATTCTGGCCTTTTTGCAGAACAACAACCATGTTCATGCCTATAGCAAAGATATTAACTCAATAAATGCCAATTTGTAGACCATTCGTCGCAATCTGAAGAAAGGTCAACTCATTTTGACTGACACGACCCAGGTTTAAAGCTGTTTCCTCAAGAGTTGAGTATTGATTTTAGCAAAATAAATTTAGTCGGAAACACTACGTAAGAGTGTCCTACTGCGTAGACTGCTATGTTGTCAAGGCAAGGAACTGAGGTCCGTGACAAAATGTAACGTATTGTATTTTACGAAGCTTCAATCGATCGGAAGTGCAAGATTTTACCTCTTCTCTAGGTTTTTCTAAGGTGAACTTTCTTAACTACGCAACTGTGTAAACCTGTAGAACTTGTTCTTCTACTGTCTGTTTTAATGACCTTCCGCGCGCGCACTAGATGGCATCAGTTGGAATTTGTCATCTGTCATGGTTTCGCTCTGGTGGCCCTGGAAACCGGGTTGTGCGATCTCTTTTTAAGATCCGCCGAGTCGGTCAAATTCAGTCGGCCCTGAAACGTTATAGGCTGATACATCTCTAGTGTGGGCCTACACGCAAAACCGAGAAGAAAATAGGTTGTGTCGATGCTTGGGCGTTAAAACAAAATAGTTTCTATTCCAGTTTTTAAACCCAGGTCAGTAAGCAGCCCTGATCAAGCTGTTGGCCCTCAGGCCCTTCAGAGCGATATACCAGCTGGATGGCCGACAAAAACAACAGAGTGCCGGCTGTTTATCCACGCTATTGATCGATACCGATCGGCGCCGCCAAGCTCCGCCCCGGCATGCGATTGGCTCGGTTGAATTTTCGGGAGTTAGAACGCCCAACCGCTGATAAAATTCCGAATCTAGCCAGCGGACCGCTTTTCACTATTTAAACGGTCTGGCGCAAGGGGCTAATAACCCTCTCGCGCAGGGCCGTCAAATGTCCGATGAGCCAATTCGAATTTTTGGCCGGGAAAATGCGTGATGAACCCGTGCGAAGCTGAAAAAATTTGTCCGATGAAAACGCTGCGTGATGGAAAGAGTCATCACGCAGGTGCGTGATGAGGTTTTTCATCACGCATTTTTTTACTGGCCGCCACTTTAAATACCAGCTAATGCGCAACGCTGTAGCATACAGCCGACACAAAGTGCGTGATGAAAATGAGTTATGGCTGCGCTGGCCGCATAACGTAAATGCGAAGCTGATCGAGGTGTAAATTTTGCGAAGCTGATCAGCTTTGCGTGATGAACCCGTGCGAAGCTGATCGGCAAATGCGTGATGAAAAATTGTCGCGTGCACCAATTGGTGCACGGTCTGCCCGTAAGAGATAAGGGAAGGAAGAAGAGGGCGGTCTGTCGGTAGCCGTTCTTTTCTTTTTTTACGGCCGGCAGTGCGGCGTAAACTGTCTGGCGGGCATTCTTCTTTGGCTGTTCTGGCGCGGCCGGCCCAGGTGCACACGCGTGGTCGGGTTTCACTTACGGCACCCGGGTACTACAGGGTGTGCCAAAAAAAAACAACCCAGCAGATTTTTCGCTGTAGCAACCGCAAATTTCAACCGATTTGAATGAATCCTTTTTTGTATGAAAGATAAATAAATTCTTGAAAGATTGATGTAACGCTTATTAATGTACCCTGCTTAGTTCCTGAGATATTCACTCTCAAAGTCAAAACTGTGATTTTGGCAGTGAGCAAGAGGGAATTTTTCTTTTTCCGCTGCACTTCGTAATAAAACAGATTCCTGCTACTGCTGAGGGCTATTGGAGGCTTTACTGGTGACACAGAAACTCGGTTTACTTCAACAGTAAAGTGTCATTAGACCCCAGCAGTAGGAATCTGCTTTATTATGAAATGCAACGGAATCGCTCTTGTTCTTTGCCAAAATCTGTTTCGACTTAGAAGGCAAATATCTCAAGAACTAAGCTGTGAATCTCAATAAAAATTGCACCAATCTTTGAAGAATTTATCAATCTTTCATTCAAAAAAGCATTCATTCAAATCGGTTAAGATTCATGGTTGCAAAAGTAAAAAATCTGCTGGGTTGTGTTTATCACTCTTGTTCACTGCCAAAATCTCTGTTTTAACTTTGAGGGCAAATATCTCAGGAACTAAGCAGGCTATTATAATTAGCGATTCATCGGTCTTTCAAGAATTTATTTTTCTTTTATTTAAAAAAAGATTCATTCAAATCGGTTGCGATTTGCGGTTGCTACAGCAAAAAATCTGCTGGGTTGTTTTTTTTGGCACACCCTGTATATATGGCACCTACGAAATCTGCTTTATAAGAAACTTAGTGTGTGAAGTACTGTTGATTGGGTATACCGAACCCATACCGAAAAATGTGTATTTTTGGGAATACCTACCCAATAAATACCTACCCATTCCAGGTATTTTAATAAATACCCATACCGGGTATACCGATTATTTTGGGAATACCCAGGTATTTAGGAATCGGTATTTTTGTCCAACTTAATGCAATTTTTATCGAAAATTCCCTGTGATCACAATGCTTTCTTTGTAATTTTGCATTTTTGTGGCATGCAGAAACACATTTTATTACGATATCCTTCCAAAATATCGAATTTGAAAGATTTTTAGTCTCTGACCCTACGCCCAGTCCCAAACTTGCTTTGTCATTAGAGCGTTGGTCTAGTTTTGGCTTAACTTCACACTACCCCTTAATAAACAAGGTACTTGATATGTACAGTACATTCACAAGCAACAAAATAACCCCGTATTTTGTCACTGCTCGTTAGGTCTCCATACTATACATTAGCAGGCCTTAAAACTACAGTACAATGGAAGCATTTCTCTTAGCCAAAACTATTTATACAAACGATTTTCACTCTAATAAAACTAAAAAATAACTATAAATAGTTCCTAAAAACAGTAAATCCTAAAGTACTCTCTCATTTCATTCTTCACAAAACCAGAAAATATTCTGCTCTTTTTTGCAAACTAGGACTGAAAATTGGCACCCATAGAATTATCCTGACAAAAGTGCAGACAATCTGCAGTTTTAATGCAGACTTTGTCTTCAGTTCAAAAGTGCAGACATTTCTGCGCTTTTTTCACTCTTCACTTTTCTGCAGACATACTGTGCACTTTATGGGAGATTTTCTCTTCGTTTATTTTCAGATTAATCTTCACGTTATAATAGACACATATTTTTGTGAAATATCACAAAGAAAAGAAACATCAATCATCATCAGTCAACACAGAAATACAAAGTGCACTCACTGTCTTTTGCGAATACATAAAGTAAACAGAACATGGCAGCTTTTTGGACTTTGAAAAGGTTGATTCGGAATGATTGACTTTTCCGATTTGAGAGAGTCGATCCCATCTGAGAAGAAGCATGAACGTTCAGTTTCGATTTTCTGCTAGCTTTCGATTCAGCCTGCTTGTTCTATCACGCTCTCTTCTCCTAAATACGTAACTTTATATCACATCCCTATTCAGAGAATTTTTAATTTCGGTTCTTTGCGTACCTTAGGAGATATTCCGTTCTGTAGTTAGCTGTGCTTTAGCCATCGTTCATGTGATGCGTCGCTTATGAGGTAACCTGTGCATGAGCACTGATGAGAAGGTTGCTCATCTAAAAAGCGATAAAGCAGTTTTAGATTAACGCACTATAAAGATAATCCTTACCTCTTTCCAGATCGTTGCAATGAAAAACCATCAAACATGTGTCCATTCCGCACAAAACTTAGAATTTTCAGATGTGTTTCACAGAAAATAACATGAATCGTGTATCGGACCTTGTTGTATTTTTCTTAGTTTCTTTTTGGCTCCCCACGATTTTTTTAAAAATATTTTTGGGGTGCCGAAGCTCCTTTGCAACCGCACACTGTTGCCAGGCCCGAAGGCACTGATAAGACGTGGCCACGTTCGTAGCCGGTATTATTTTACTAGCTCAGACGGCGCAACAATGCCAACTGGCAGTGACACTGGCTCTCCCCACGATTTGAATTTGAATAGTGCAAAGTATATTCAAAAATGTGCAGAGTTGTCTGCATTCTCGTCCCTGCAGAAATCCATCTGCGAATAACTGCAGAATAAATTGCATTTTAGCGTAGATATTTTTGTGCAGAGTACTCTACAGTTTCAAAAGTGAAGAGTGAAATGAGAGAGTAAAGTAAAGCTTTTGATGAATTTTCTAAATGAACCTTGAAAATGACTAAACCCATGACCTTTTAAATGGGAAATTCAGTGTGCTTACTGTGTAAAATATTTTCAGCAAATACCGAATAAATACTGGTATACCGGTATTTTTGCGAATACCTACCCATACCGAACCGATTCCTGGGTATGCCGAAAAATACCTACCCATACCGAACCGATTCCTGAAAATCCCATACCCAAACAACCGTAGTGTGAAGTTATTTGCCCAAATTTCCGATTTGATGTAAAAAATAGGTTATGTACAGTACATACATCAGAACCTCTATGATTGCATTATCTACTGCTTTTCTTCATACAAACAAGGTTTACCACCAAAAATACTGTATTTTTCGCACGTTTTGTATTATGACAGCTCATTGCAGAATAAAAACCTGTCTCCATTTTTAGTACCCCGGGTACAGCACTATACGGTATAGATGCGAATATGGATACAAATCCCAGTCACCTACAAATATTACATGCTGTACCTAGCCATCACCTAAACTATATTCTGTACGCATTTAAAGCTCGCCGAGCAGGTATTAAGCTATGCTCTTAGGCGAGGCAAACGTTTCAAAAATTACTATTTACGGAGACCTTCTTAGGCCTCCAATGCTGTATGGTTAAACTATTTAGACAATGCCCTTAACCGATGGCTAACAAACATAGTTACTTCAATCACCTATACACATATTTGTACTATGTAGATAAGACGTTTCCATCGCCAGCTAACTATGATGACTATACCCCTTACTGGCAGAAGCTACTCCATTTGGAGTAGTACCCCACATAGAATCACGCTTTTCAGAGCGTGATTGTGCACATGTTTCCCCACACAATCACGCTTTGCGTGGGGCTGTTTGTTAGCTATAAATGTGATTTGAAAATGAAAGTGCAAAAAAGTGACTGGCCAGTCACGAGTCAATCACGCTTTGTTTTCAGTCTCTGCGCTGAGGACAAGACTGCGGAATTGTTGACTTTATTTCTTCACTTGCCGCCCAAAAAACTGCTTCATCCTTCCTTTCTTTTCTCTTTGCTCGCTGCCCTGTTAGCTAAGATAGAATTCGGTAAGTTCCACTTGAATTTCTTCACTTGCCTCCCAAATTTTCCTTTCCGTTTGCTTGCTGCTCAAAATACTCAGAAAAAAATAGGTGTGTTTCTCTTGATTTTCTTCACCTGCCTCCCAAACAACTACTTTATTCTTCCTTTCTTTTCCGTTTTCTTGCTGCCCTGTTAGCTAAGATAAAATAGGTGTGTTTCGCTTATCTTTATGTTTAGCGTGGGACGCTTATTATTGTGCTGTTAAAGCTGAAATCAGAGCGGAAAAGTCCGCCCTGAATAAAGACAGGAAACGCGTGATTGGCCAGTCACGCTTTTTTGAATATTTAAGTGAATGCAAAAACATTGCCTGCGTGATTACCAGTTTTTAGGCACGCCTTGAGTGCGGCTGTTATGCACGCATTTGCCCCAAATTTTCGTGATTGCATGTCCCTATGGCCAGGCACGCAAAAAATTTCTGCGTCTAAGAGATACTATAGAAAACAACATTAGGCAGCTTCAACTTCAACTTTATGCCATCAAAGCTCTACACCGTAAAACAGCAAGCGAGCGGCAAGAAAATAAATTATAAAACAACAATAAGTTATAAAACAACAACAAGCTTACGCAACAATCACACACCCCTACTCATTTACCAGACGATCCAAATTCTTTAGCTCCGCGGGTTGAGGGTTCCAACTGGCGAACCGGGAGTAGGTATGTAGTACTGTAGTAGACTAGCCGATTATTTACCGGAAAAAGGGGGCCTGGCCGGTGAAAAAAGCTCGGTGTAGCTGTTAACCGATTCATGTGAATAAATTGCTACCTGTGTGAAGTGTTTATGTAAACAATAGTGTTTATGGTTCGCACAGAGCAGTTGCTGTCGAAACATAATCAAGTGTTATCGGGGGTTGCGAAATGGACAACGTAGGTCTGATCGTAAGGCCCCCGCACATCGGATCGGATCATAATCACGTAACAATAGTGTTTCCGATCAAATTAAAATTAAATAACAAAATTAAATTGTTTTTTTTAAACTTAAATTAAATTAGAAGTTTGATATAAATTTGATATGAATTCAATATAAATTTGTGTGGTTTGGGAGCTTCCTTTTCCCAACCAAAGTCTGGCGTTTTTGCAGAACAACAACCTTGTTCATGCCTATAGCAAAGATATCAACTCATTAGATGCCAATTTGTAGACCATTCGTCGCAATCTGAAGAAAGGTCAACATATTTTGACTGACAACGCTACTGTATCTCATTGCATGGAGTGAGAGTGTCCTACTGTGTAGACTGCTATGTTGTGAAGGCAAGGAACTGAGGTGTGACAAAATGTACCGTATTGTATTTTTGGCAGCTTCAATCGATTGGAAGTGCAAGATTTTACCTATTTTCTAGGTTTTTCTAAGGTCAACTTTCTTTTAACTACGCAACTGTGTAAACCTGCAGAACTTGTTATTCTTAACTGCCTGTTTTAATGACCTTCCGCGCGCGCACTAGATGGTATCAGTTGGAATTTATCATTCTGTCAAGGTTTGGCTCTGGTGGCGCTGGCTCCAACAGATACCGCCGACTCTTGTGTTCTGTGCCGCCTAATGGATGAGTTAGGGACAACGATACAGTTCATCTGCTATATCAGACGAACTGCCACTCAACGTCCACTGCGCTACCGTGGACAGCTATCAGGGTCAGGAGTCCGATTGCGTCATCGTATCAGTTACACACGCTCAGGTTGAATCCATTGAATTCATGGACAAGTCCCGGCAGGGTAAACGTATCAACAAGCCGTGCCGAACGCCTGCAGATTCTACTGGGTGATCTACTCTGGTTGGCGGACCAATCCCCTGTGGAATGGCTACCATCAGCATCTCCTACAAGCAGGATGTGTCAAGAACATGGATTGGATGGCGGATCAGATCGGTAACCAACAAGCCCCACTCGGAAGAGCAACAAGAGGAAGAGCTCAAGGGGCCGCAAGAAGCCAGAATTGCCTAAGCCTGGATGATAGACACTGTAAATGACTGTAACTCAATAAAGCAGTTTGCGAGGCTCAGGATTCTACAGGAAAATTTGTTTTGCGCTAGGAACGTAAATTAATTCACATAACAGAAATCTATTTACGTATGGCTAAATTTTAATTTTCGTATTCGTTTAATTTCCGTATCCGGATTTTTTAATTACTGTAATTGTTAAGCGTAACGCAAATTGAAAATCGACGCTTAATTTACGTCACGCGTTACGAAAATTAATTTACGTGCCCATCCATGTATGTTGAGTCCGCGCGCTAGGTACCCTTGACACTCTACTAGTGACAATTTGTTGACTGAAATATTATTAATAGGGGACTATTACATATATGTATGTTTAGGTTTTCTAGCTTCCATGGTTAAGTGCCACAATTGGGTAATGTAAGTAACCATCTATACGTAGCTTGCAGCTAAAAATAGCTGCTTTTGTTTTTGTCGTACTTATCTATGGCTATGACACACGTTTGTGTCATGCCTATCTAAGACTACGAACAGTTTGCGCAACATTGAAGACAGTTATGTGCAAAACGGATGGGCTGGTTTTACTGTTGTTTGGGTATGGGATTTTCAGGAATCGGTTCGGTATGGGTAGGTATCTTTCGGCATACCCAGGAATTGGTTCGGTATGGGTAGGTATTCGCACAAATACCAGTATGCCGGTATTTATTCGGTATTTGCTGAAAATGTTTTACAAAGTCAAAACACTGAATTTCCCATTTATATGGCCATGAATTTAGTAATTTTTAAGCTCAGGGGCTAGAAAATCCATCAAAACCCATGGGAGTTACAGATTTTAGGAATTTTTGAAATTATTTTTAGTTTTACTGAAGTCAAAATTGTTTCTATAAATAATTTTGGCTAAGAGAAATGCTTCCATTGTACTGTAGTATTAAGGTCTGCTAGTGTACAGTATAGAGATAGAGATCTAACGAGCAGTGACAAAATGTTTGGCTATTCTGTTGGTTGTGAATACTGTACATCAAGTACATAGAGAGTTGATTATTAAGGAGCAGTGTGAAGTTAAGCCAAAACTAGACCAACGCTTCCTAATGACAAAGCAAGTTTGGGACAGAGTGTTGGGTCAGAGACTAAAAATCTTTCAAATTCGATATTTTGGAAGGATATCGTAATAAAATGTGTTTCTGCATGCCACAAAAATGCAAAATTACAAAGAAAGCATTGTGATCACAGGGAATTTTCGATAAAAATTGCATTAAGTTGGACAAAAATACCGATTCCTAAATACCTGGGTATTCCCAAAATAATCGGTATACCCGGTATGGGTATTTATTAAAATACCTGGAATGGGTAGGTATTTATTGGGTAGGTATTCCCAAAAATACCCATTTTTCGGTATGGGTTCGGTATACCCAATCAACAGTAGCTGGTTTATAGCTAAAAGCAGTAACAAATAGGATGAGTTAAAATGGCCTAATTAATTTGTTTGCGTTATTTGCTAGCGGCGATTGGCAGGGGACCTCATTAAGGAGAGGAACCTAACAAAAATTGATTAATCCTATCAGGTGCTCACAAATTGTGCAGTCTGCCTGTGAAGCAGAATGAAAATGGGGCCAGTTTGTGTGCTACTACAGCTGTAGAAACTCTGCTCACGAATCCCGTCAAAGTTTGTAATTTTTGTGTTTCATCTATGCGTAAACATACTGCAACAGTTTTTAGCGGAGACTACGCACAACTACCAGTTTAGCAGATGAATTTTTACAATTTATCGTTTACGTTTCACTTAATAATACCATTCACTGTAGCTAAAACCCACGATGCGAGAAGACCTAAGGGGCGCCCGAAATCCTACTAGGGGAACACATGATTTGAGCCTTATTGGTCAATATTGCTATTAGCCACCAATGCCCATGTTTAACCTTATGACCCAGCTACAAATAATTAGATAGCCATGGATGTGTCCCATCAAACCAAAGCATTATTTGCAGTGATGAATTGCTGTTTTGTAAGATAAATTGGTTATGCTTGAAATGAGTTTCAGTTCAGCTGTACATAAACACATTTTATTCATGCATATCATGTCTTTTAGTCCTAAACAGATTACGATGATGGTTGTGTTGCAAATCTGGGCAGCAAGAAACGAGTGGTAACAACCCTATTTCCTGTCGCTAGGGGTGCTTCGTCTGTCTCGGGTTTGCTTGCAAGGTACAAGTAACACTGTGCCCCAACCCACAGATGTGGCCACTTTGCAAGTACGTAGTTTATTTATTTATTTAATTTTTGTAATATACAGGGTGTCTCAAAAAATGATCACATTTCTTTTTACTGCCATTTCCGCAAATTTTGACCAATTAGGCTGAAATTTGAACCATACGTGCCACAATTCGGGGAATTTTATGTGTTAAAGTTTGGTGCACTAGGCTTGACTCATTCCCGAGAAATTTCAAAAAAAGTGAAATTTGTTAAATCAATAGTGAAACATGTTCACCAAAAAATGATCACATTTCTTTTCACTGCCAATTCCGCAAAAATTTTACGAAATAGGCTGAAATTGGGACCATAGGTGCAAAAATTCGGGGAATTTTATGTGTTAAAGTTTGGGGCACTAGACTTGACTAATTAATGAGAAATTTCAAGAAAAGTGAAATTTGGTAATTTCAATAGTGAAAGCCGGTCACCAAAACATTACATTATCGCCTAAACTCTAACGATAGCGTTGGAGTTCATGCGTCAACTTTTTACACACGAATTACCCTGCACTTCTGCGTTTACTCTCCAAATTTCATCCAATTCCGACAAAAATTAGAAAAGATACAGGAAAAGGAAATGTTTCCATTTTTCGGTGACCGGCTTTCACTATTGAAATTACCAAATTTCACTTTTTTTTAAATTTCTCGAGAATTAGTAAAGTCTAGTGCACCAAACTTTAACACATAAAATTCCCCGAATTTTGGCACCTATGATCCAAATTTCAGCCTATTTGGTCAAAATTTGCGGAAATGGCAGTGAAAAGAAATGTGATCATTTTTTGGTGACCAGGTTTCACTATTGATTTAACAAATTTCACTTTTTTTGAAATTTCTCGTGAATGAGTCAAGCCTAGTGCACCAAACTTTAACACATAAAATTCCCCGAATTTTGGCACGTATGGTTCAAATTTCAGCCTAATTGGTCAAAATTTGCGG
>JASANB010004074.1:0-14917 GCA_030248155.1 Sabatieria punctata
TCCGACTCATACTGGTTTTATGACCCGAAAACTAGGAATGAGGGTGGTCCACGCAAATTTATTTTTTTTCGGTAATACAAGGAGTACAGTCCTGAAACTTGCAGGAATGATTGGTGTTGCTACTGGGCATAACATACTAAGCGGGCAGCCCTGTAGCTCAAAGGGCACTAAAATGGGGGAATTTCAAAAACATGAGTGAAAATCCCATAGTTAAGAAATCTGCACCTTCTAGAATCAAAGCACTGAATCTGTTGTTAATCAACATAGATTGTAGCAGGAGGTTCGACAAATAAATGAACCTGACTGAGAACGAAACGTTTGAGTGAAGGCCGAAAAAGCGATGGGACATTTTTTTTATCTATACTGTAGTAACATATAAATCCTCTAGTAAAATAACAGTAGTCTGCAGCTCAGGGGGACGCGTAGTTGCCTTGACTCTATGAGCAATTTTCGTAGTGAAATTGAATTTCAACGGGAAATTTGAATTTTCGGCGAAATTTTTGTCTAAAAATCGTAGTTTGCGGCTAAAGTTCAAATTTTTCGATAAAAAATAAAATATCCGATAAAAAATTCTTGAAATCTGGTTTGTTCAAAATTCAAAATTTTCGACGAAAATTTGAGGTTCAGACTTCAGTACATAGTTGCCTGGACCAAGGGTAGGTATGTAGTTGCGTATAGTTGCCAAAATTGATTTCTGTGGCTTAAAATTGCACCAGGAGGCTTCCTAACAGCTTCTGCAGTATTTAGTAGAGTTTTATCTTCGTCCCTCCTCCTCTGACCCGCTGGGACCTCAATGCACATGTTTGAATGGAAAATCTTTTATAGACCTTCTTCAAAAAATTGATTGGTTTTCCTCCGGTCCTTTTTTACGGTCGTGGCATTTTCAATTGCCCATTTGGCTTTATGCCTTACCGACGACCAGTGAACACAGTTGGTAAGAATTGAGCGTCGAGCGTCGAATACATTTAAATATGGTTTTGCAGTGGGCAAGCCGATTCCGGTGACCAAAACCGCTTCACCGACGCGCGATCAAATCAACCACTTGCATGGAGAGTACGTACGCAGCTTGAAAGAGTTGTTCGAAGTGAACAAATGCAAATTCGGTCTGACTGTCAACGATAAGCTGATTATTTACTGATTCTGTTCTCATCTCCTTGTACTCTATACAATATAATTTTTTCCTTTGCACACAAAAACAGTCATTATGGGAGTATTGCTCTGTCCTGAGTAATATAGCCTTCTGCATGTTTGCGTATTGCTTATCAATATCATATGCATGCACAATTCCAATATGCGATAGTCATATGCAAATTGACTCTGATATCAAAACTTTGCATATTTTTAGTTTGCATATTTTTTGTCAAAGATGTCGCTTTTCATGCTGTATACTTATGTCTGAAGAACGTTAAACAATTCAAATAGTCGTTTTATCGATTTGACGCGCGATTTTCCATAACAAGCCTATAAAGCATACAAATTTGAAAGAGAGGTTTTAGGATTGGCTGACTTCGGGTTTTGAGCTAAGCAAGAATGAAATAGTTTGTTTCGCGAATTTTGCGTTATTGCTCATTGCTGTATGAATCTGCAGTTTTTAATTGCAGAATTGTTCAAACTTGAGTGACACAATGAACATCTAAAAAAAGCCAAACAGGCCGGATTTCTGTGTTTAGAACAATGATCTCGTTTCTTCCTGATTTTTCATCAAATTAAAATTAGAAAATCCAAAATACAATCACTTGAGACCGTTTATGTACACTGTAAATCTGTACTTTACAGTAGTGATGTAAAAAATTAATTTAATTGTAATTGAAATTCGCATAATTGACCCGTTTTTAATTTCAATTCAATTAATTTAATTTAATTGAAATTCAAAAGTTTGGCCATAATTTAATTGTAATTTAATTGAAATTCGCCAGGAATTTCAATTATATTTTCAATTATTTCCTATGGTGAATGTAAGGAAATGTGTAAGTATTAGAGGCGCTAAGGACTTCAAATAAAAACCTATTTAGGGTTTGTCACCTCTTTATACTGACCTTACTATGTTTTGTAATATTTTATGATCTGTTTTTTATTTCGTAGTTCACAAAAGCCAAAACAGTGATTTTTGGATGTATGGTGGGTGGGTTGACTGACACCCCCTTGTTGGCAAAGATGCCTAGCAAGTGATGTTGCTCAAAAATGCTGGAAACCTTTAGATTATGCACTGACATATAGTAATAATGAACTAACTGTACATTTCCCCCAGAATGCCATTTTATGCGTTTTAAAGGGCAACAATTTAAAATTTTCTCCCCTGGTTGGGCAGCAGGCTAACCAGGTGTCTCTAAGCTTTTACATGGACATTTTTCTAAGTCCTGAGTCACTGTTACTGTCTTTTAACAACAAAATTACAACAATTTTCAAAAAATTGAAAAAAAATTGCATAATTGAAATTTTCAGAGGTTCCATAATTTAATTGGAAATATAATTGTAATTGAAAATAATGGAAAACTATTTCAATTAATTTAATTTAATTTAATTGAAATTAAAAACTGAGCCCATAATTTAATTGTAATTGAATTGAAATTCAAATTCCATAATTTTACATCACTACTTTACAGTGATCGAAGCTTCTTCTCCATTATATTATAAAATGAAAATGAACGCCTTGAAACTCTGAACTCGCTTCCGACAAGCTTTCCAACGCCGCAAGACATGCCTTTAAAAGTAGATTTTTGGCGCGAAATTCAAATTTTTCTGATTTACTCGTGTAACACCTGATTCAAGTGTATGCATTAGGGCCGTCAACACCGATACATCTTGTCGATTTGGACCAAATCACATTGTATAACCATGAAATAAACAGAGAAGGTAGGAATTCCTTAGAACGACCAACCAACCTACTCATGAATTCGCTAGCTTATGTACTTCTGAACCTAAGCCTGAAGCTAATCCCCCTAACCTGTTAAAACCTACATATGGGGCATCGTCGGTAAAGCCTATATATTTGATGTCGTTTAAAGTTGGCGCCTAAGAGAGACAAGTGCTAAACTACAATTTTTCCTGATTTTTATCGCGCAGTATTCTGTAGCCGAATTATAGGACAGGAACTGCAACTCCAGTCGCAGTTGAATGAGCCCCTTCCCCTACTCGCCGACCACCGTGATTTAGTTAGGTTTTGGTTTCAAGCTTAGGCTTAGGTTCAGGCCAGAATGATGTATTCTTGGTACAGGCGTCGGCTTAGACGTAGGGACTACATTGTAGGATCTTAGGCTTAGGCTCAGGCTTAGGAAAAACAGTTTAAAAGCGACCGTTTGACAGGGGGTCGGGAGTCGTCCACTGGGCTAGGGATGGTGATAAGGCCTTGCCATCGGCTTTATTTATATACGCTATTATGCGGAATTTTCCACTGTTTTTTAACTGTATTATTACCGTGTATAGTTTTAAAGACTGAATTATTGAATTTTTCGCCACTTTTGAAGTCCGGTTCACTGTAGCATTTTCGGGCACACTTATTTTCATTCACACATACGTAACAAGATGCATCCGTGTAAAGAAAAATATCGCATACCAGATAGCGGAAAGTTATTTTTTTCAGAATACCGCATAGTAATGATCGAAAGGTTTTAAAGAAATACAGTAATTTTCAGGATAGAAATAGACCACTTGTGGATCAACTGATACCGCGTTGAATCAGCTGTGTTTTCCAGATAATAGGCTGCAGTTAAGTCCGAAAATTGGGCTAATCTGCATGCGAAACCAAAAAACGGTGGAACAAAATCAGAAAAATTTTTACAAGCATGAAAATGCGACTTTTGGCCAACCGGTATCCGAAATACTGTATACCAGATGGTGCTTTTGAGCCAAACAATACCGGATTATCCTGTATACTGTAAATACTGTTATGATCGGATATAGGGATATAGTCAGCCCGCGCCCTTCAATTGATAAACTTGTAACTTGTATACCTGAGATGAAAAGATCTAAACCTTTGCTTTTGCTTTCAGATGCTTCATAGTTTATCTTCTGCCGATTTTCCGCTCGTCATTGACAGATTGAAGCCGTTCTATCCGATAAGCGGTCCATTCTACTGCAGTCTAAGATTCCAGTCCTGCTCAAAACTGTCTGAACTGACCTACACAAACTTGGTCTACCCTTGGCCCGATCCGGTTTGCTACTATCTTTGCAGTCGTTTTAGTTCGGACGACCGGCCGTCTCCTTATGTTTTTATTTCTAAGCCTGAGGCCTCAGAAACCGTCACTGAATTCTTCGATTTGCTCATAGAACGTGAGATCGAGCCGAATATGTTTGTCGGCGCAGTTCAGGACCAACTGCTGAGCTTACTGCGTTCCAAATATGGAGATAGGGTTGTGTGTGGCTGCTGCGACCTGATGGAAAGCGGTCATAGTGGTACGTTCGTGTTTTACATGAACGACCAGCAGCTTAAAACCTTGGATCAGACTGAGATTTCCGCTCCTGATGGGTACTACTTCGATTATCTGCGCGAGCAGGACGTAGAGGCGGTTCACAACACGTGGAGATTTGCTGGGAAGGTGGAAACCACTCGGCTGAAGATAGAAAAGTTGCCCTCTGTGTGTCTGAGAGAGAATCGAACTGACCAATTGGCTTCGTTTGAAATGCTCAATACTGAGGGATGGATGAACCACCTCTATACGCTGCCGCAATATAGACAAAAAGGTAGGATTACCATACCACTTGAAGTCATATGTACATGTATAGGGGTAGGGTGATGCATCCCTAAGGGAAACACCAACCCCCATCTCTTGATTGGGGATTGGGCGTCTGAGCCCACATTCTAGGGACGGGGTTGTTGGGCACTAAAAACGCTAAAAAAATCGCAATTTTTTGGCTAAAGATCGTCAGAAATCGCAAAAATGGGCTCAATTGCAGCTAAAAAGCGCTGTTTTACACGGTATTTTAGCAATTTTGTGTCTGAAATTCTAAAAAGTCGCAAAAATTTGCTCAAAAAATTAGATACCAGAAAAATCGTCACAAGGGGGTTCCGATCGGTTCCGTTCAAAATTATTTATAGTCCAATTTTATTTGTAGTCGTGATCAGACATGGGCAAAGGGGGGGGCGGGGGGGGGGTTGGCCCCCCTCAGGCTCTGACCTACCCCCCCTCAGCCGGCCGCTACCCCCCCCCCTCAGGAATTTTTTGGAAGATTTTTGTATAGAAAATTATGATAAATATATGCCTGGATTAGGTGTAAATGAGCTCAGAATAGCTTATTTTAACGTATTTTGATGAAAAATAAGCCAAAAAACCTTGATTTTAGCCAAAAATCGGACTTTTTGGCTTACCACCCCCTCAGCCCCCCCTCAGGCGCTCCTCCCCCCCTCAGCCCCCCTCAGGAATTGAAAATTCTACCCCCCCTCAGCCGAAATGCTAGCCCATGTCTGGTCGTGATGACTCATAAAATTCGTCGAAAATGTGTAGTTTGTAGTACTACGAATTAGGTTACGTCCAGCCAGTTTCCGCTTCAGCGTACGACTTGTTTTGAATGTGTTGTCAAGAATGAATCTGTTGAAGGCTTGGCAAAAAAGGTTGAATTGAAGTTGTGTCAGCTTATGAGGAAGGAGGGAATTGTACCGTACAAATACGTGGTTCCCGATAATGAACTTGGGCTCCAGATGGCCATGAAGAGTCCGCTCTGGACTTGCATGAAGGAGAAAGTTCACTGGGTCAAAGTTGATTCTTCTACCAATGCTAACTGATGTTTGTTTTTGTCTTGATTTGCGATTGCGTAAAATATATATACACACTCGAATTGTTGTGTCGTAGCACAGCCAATGAGCCTAGTTGGAGGCGGGGCTACGGACCGCCGGTGTTCCGTTAAATAATCCTATCGTTAAAAAATCCTATATAGGATTTTTTATCGGGCCGAGTGCCCGTGAAATATTCCTATTGCCGTTAAATAATCGTATGAAGGCTGTGACATTGTCTAATTGGTAGTGAGCATGCGGAAATGGAATAGGCACGCGCAAGTACGTACGATAGGTGCTGTTTAGCAGGTCCAAAATTGTCATACAGCTCATCTTTACGCCTGCATCGGAATCAGACTGTGAGATCGATGACGATGATTTAGCCAGTCGAGTTGAGCAACTGCAGAAGCGTCGAAGCAGAAGAAGCAAGAGCAGGCATCGTACAAAGCTTACTTCGACGCCAAGCATGAGGCTGAAGGTTGAAGGTTGAAGGTTTACTGGTGTAAAGGGGGCTGGGCCAATCGACTGACTACATACACCCCTACCTACCAATCTGCAATGAAGGCTACTAGAAAATCACTACCAAGATAGAAAGAGAATAAACAAACAACCACAAGTTACACGGAGGCTTTTGTCTTAGCTCTCCTAATAGTGAGTGTGCTGTAATCAATAAACAGATCAGATTGATCATTGTCTCGCATTTCGCGCAATTCAGTTCGCAAGTCGAACGCTTTCTTCGCTTGCCATGGAGTCAGGTCTGTGCCAATGAATACCCTCGAATACTGCGGCTTCGCCATCAAAACCGCACGCTTTCTGGAGAGAATGGTCTTCTTTGCAGCCAAGTCATTTAGCTCGACAACCACCTTCTGTCCATTCTTTGAAATAACAGTCCGGATGTTGGAAATTGTAGCAGAGTCAACTCTTAGGTCAGAGAAAACGTCCTTGACCAACTGAGAGACGTCCTGAGGGTTCGTCTGACTGGTGACCAGCCCGTTGATCACAATATTTAGGTCCCGTCGCTGTCGCTCACGCACTTCGCGCTCCCAGTCACAAATACGCACAAGTTCTGAGTGCGCCTTGTCGTAGGATGCTGTCGGATTGGGAATAGGCAGTCCGTTTTTGGCCGTACGCAGAACAGAGGCGTAAGTCTTTGGGGCCGAAGCAGATTTGGACAGCTGACTCAAATCCTCGGTTACTTTGGCCAGTTGCACAGACATCATTTCTATTTTTTCCATGAGGGAGGTCAAGTCCTGTTCAGGTCGATCTGTCTGAGCCGAGGAATTTCTAGTTTCGGCAGCAGAAAGTGGTGTGGGCAAGGTTGGTATCTGGTAGGCACCAAAGTTGTTGTTGTAACTTTTTGTCCTTTTTGGACTAGGACTAGCCAACTGCTATAGAGCAAGACATGTCGGTGTGTGCAAGACAGGTAAGGTTTGGTCCCCATTTATATCAAAATTTTATCAAATGTGAAACGTGATGTTAACTTCGGATCTATGTAATTTCACATATAATAATTCTGTGTTTCTTGTGTTAATTATGGTTTAAAGTTGACTAGAAACGTTGCATCGTTCTCTAAACTAGACACCGCATCATGCAACTCGAACAACGCGAGACGCATCGCGCCCGCGTGCGTGACGCATCGTGCTGTTCCTACTGGTTCCACCTTAATCGGATCCTGCCTAGCCGCACCCTTGCTAAAAGGGCGGCGGGGGAAGTACGTTATAACTTGGGCGCCATTTCACTACAATTGAACGAGGAATAATACCGTTTATACGGCGGGATTCTATCGGAAGCCCTGTAATTTTTCCTGAAAATCAAGTAACTACCGTAACGCGGTACCTGCTTACGGCCCTTGGTGAAAAAAGCTGCCGAAAATTCTGTACTCGGACAGTACCCCCACACCGCAATTACCGATATATATTTACGCTTGTGCGGCGTAGTATTGGGCTCAGGTTTAGAATGAGGATTTAATTTAAGCATTAGTTCATGCTCTAATCGAGCTTTAAACCTGTGGTTACGCTGTGATTCTGTTGTCTGTGACCTGTGTGTAGGATCTCGTTTCATTAGACTGTGCGTGGTTTATCGCCCTCCTAACCAATACGACCCAAAACCGCTTACTGACTATCTGGAGAGAGTTCTTGAGGAGGATAAACCAACACTGATTGTTGGAGACTTCAATTTACCTCGAATTAACTGGTTGTCTGGCTCGACTTTTCCAAACGCTTTACCTGTCGAGCGTGCTCTGTATGATTTCTTTCTTACTAATGGACTTTCCCAGACTGTCTCTGAACCAACTAGGAATGATAATATACTAGACCTAGTACTGTATAACGAGCCATACTTAGTTACCAATTGTAGAGTTATTGAGCCCTTTTCGGGTAGCGATCACTGTTCTGTTGTTTTTGAGTGTGGACCTTTCAATAGGATGTCTGTTAACGACCATTGTCAAAAATGCTTTTCACGTGCAAAGTACGATATGATTGCTTGTATTCTCGAAGGGGTTGACTGGCCATTAATATTTTCAACCTGCCTAACTATTCACGACTTTTGGTCAAAATTTTTAGGAGTTCTAAACTCGCTAATTTCCGAATTTGTACCAAATTATAAGGAAACTTCTAAAATTTCTCCATTTAGTGTATCTACACGTAAACTATATCTGAAACAAAAACGGCTACATCGACGGTTTAAATCTTTTAATGGAAACTCAGACCAATTACATGCACACTGGAAATCTGCTGTTCTAGACTTTCGGCGCTCTTGTCAAACTGATAAATTGAACCGCGAATTATCGGTACTCAAAAACAATAACGACCGATCATTTTGGGCGTACGTAAATAAAAAACTTACATGTCGTCCCTCTATTCCGATTTTAAGAACTAATGACTCTAACATAGTTACTGATTTAGATAAATGTACAGTTTTTAACAGACAGTTTAGTTCCGTTTTTACAACCGATAATGGGGTTGAACTTTACTTTCCCAATAGGACTCTCAATAGGCTTTCAACAGTCGAGTTCTCTGCTGAAAATTTGTACTATCTATTAGAACACATACAACCGAAATTATCTGCTGGTCCAGACGGAATTCCAACCGTTTTTCTGAAACGACTTTCACTTTATCTGTGTGAACCCTTATGCACTGTCATGAGGGTATCTATGGCTACTGCAACCTTACCAAGTGATTGGCTAACTGCCAACGTTACACCTATTTACAAGTCTGGCAATTCCAGTATTCCTGTGAATTACAGACCGATTAGTCTTACAAGTACAACTTGTAGGCTTATGGAAAAAGTGATCAAGCAAACATTGCTTGATTTTCTTGTTCGGTCTGCTTTGATTTCAAAGCAGCAATTTGGCTTTCTAGCAGGTCGTTCAACCATTGGTCAGCTCTTGAGCTGCGTCAATGATTGGACGATCTCTGTGGACCAGCGGATACCGGTTGACGTCATCTATCTTGATATTGCTAAAGCATTTGATACTGTAAGTCATCCGAAATTGCTACAAAAGTTGAAAGCTTATGGCATTTGTGGCCAGTTATTGAAATGGCTCAGTGCCTTTCTCAATAACCGTGCCCAAAGGGTCTGTATCAATGGATACAGCTCTGATTGGATTCCAGTCCAATCAGGTGTGCCTCAGGGCTCTGTCTTGGGCCCAGTCCTATTTCTCATATATATTAACGATCTTCCTGAAGTACTAAAGCACAGCAAAATCAAACTGTTTGCTGATGACTCCAAAAATTTATTTTTCCGTCCCTACACTAACTGGCAATAATGTACTTTCAGATGATTTAAACGCGGTGTTCAATTGGGCTAAGACTATGCAATTGAATATTGCATTGCATAAATCTTCAGTCCTACATCTGTATCCCCGACTCAACTCAATGTTCGAATACACAGTTGATGGCACAATCATTCCTACTTCTGAATGTGTTCGGGATCTGGGGGTTTTGATTACTCCCGACCTAAAATTTACAGCCCACTGCAATTACGTTACTAATAGGGCTCGCGTTATGGGCAATCTTATTCTATCGTGCTTTGAACTAAAGGATCCTGATTTTCTCATTAAAATGTTCAAAACTTACGTACGTCCTAGATTAGAATACGGTACCCAAGTTTGGTCCCCTCATTTGACAAGAGATATTCAGAAAATTGAATCTGTGCAGCGTTTCTTTACTTCTAAGATACCTGGGCTTGGTTCTCTCCCTTATGAAATTCGTCTAATAGCTACGGGCTTACAGTATTTGGACATCAGGAGAATACAAGCCGATCTTGTATTTGTCTATAAACTGCTTCATGGCATAGTTGATATGTCACACGAAGAGTTTTTCTCTATAGCACCCCAAACTGTAACTCGTAGCCACTCTTTACAACTATCTGTTCAACGAGCACGGTCTAACACAAGACATTTTTCTTTTGCTTCTAGAGTTGTCCCGATATGGAACAGTTTACCTGATAATGTGGTCCATTCCCGATCCGTTAAAATCTTTAAAGAGGCAGTCAGTCGCTTAGATCTTTCGTGTTTTACTAATAGATAGGCTTGGGTTATAAAATAGCTATTATATGGCTAACTCAATGCCTTTTCCTTGACTCATATCGCTCTTATCGTCACTTTGTACTTCGATGCTACTGTACATGTGTATGTCTGGGAATAAACTTACTTACTTACTTACAAGTTAAACAAATCAGCCCCCTACCAAAGTAATATACTAATTGACGCAACTATGACGCATACCAGTCGGACGGTAAAATGACACTACAGTATCTATCTACTCAATAAATTCGCGTCGAAAACCGTAAACAAACAATTCAAATGAACAGGGCTTCCGATACATTCCCGCCGTATAGTAGTTTTAGATATTTTTAGTTGTTTTGTGGCACTGAAACACTGAAATGGTACGGACAAGTACAAGTTGTTCCAAATATGGAAACATTTCTTTTTGCTGTAGCAATTTACCAAAAGCTTGGTCAAATTCGCTGAAAATCGTAAAATGGGTTAGAAAGCTCGGGCTATTTTATGAATGGTGCACCAGGCTTGGCCCAGTTCCGACAAATTCGAAAAAAAAAACTGAAATTGGTTCAATTGAATGCTAAAAGAAAGATTGCACTGAACACTGAAATGGGCACACTTTTTTGCTGTACGTAATTTCCGGAGACCTCGGCCAAATGCGCTTAAATTTGGAATAAATAACGTGACCTTTTCTGATACATTGATTTGTTGCTTCCGTGTTAGTTTCACAACGATAACGATAATTCTTACGTTTAGCTTGTTCAATAGAACGTTCCGGGTTGCCGTGTGTTCTCTGCAGAGTGCGCCGGCCCTTTTAGTAATTGCCGTTTTAATGCGTTTTCCTTCCGGTGAACAATAGATGTTGCTTCTTATTAGTGATGTAAAAAATTAATTTAATTGTAATTGAAATTCGCATAATTGGCCGTTTTTAATTTCAATTCAATTAATTTAATTTAATTGAAATTCAAAAGTTGGGCCATAATTTAATTGAAATTTAATTGAAATTCGCCTGGAATTTCAATTATATTTTCAATTATTTGCTGGGGTGAATGTAAGGAAATGCGTAAGTATTAATGATGACGGCGCTAATGACTTCAAACAAAAACCTATTTAAGGTTTGTCACCTCTTTATACTGACCTCACTTTGTTTGGTAATATTTTATGCTCTGCTTTTTATTTCGTAGTTCATAAAACAGTCAGGCACTTAACGCCGTTTATGGTACCGACACCATTATAAGGTGCCGGTGGTACCATAGATGGTACCGGTACCATATATGGTGCTCCCAGCCCCAAGTTTGGGCGCCCGTGGTGGTACCATACGTACACGGTATGGTACCATATATGGTACCACTCCCCTAGGTACCGGTACCATATATGGTGCCCCCACGTTCGGCGACTGGGGTACCATATATGGTACCACGTATGGTACCACCACAGGCCTCCAAAGGTGGGGGGGGTACCATATATGGTGCCGGTACCATATCTAGTACCCCACAGTCGCCGAACGTGGGGGCACCATATATGGTACCGGTACCTAGGGTAGTGGTACCATATATGGTACCATACCGTGTACGTATGGTACCACCACGGGCGCCCAAACTTGGGGCTGGGGGCACCATATATGGTACCGGTACCATATATGGTACCACCGGCACCTTATAATGGTGTCGGTGCCATAAACGGCGTTAAGTGCCTGACTGTAAAAGTCACAACAGTGATTTGTTGGTGTATGGTGGGTTTTGGCGAAGGTACCTAGGAAGTGATGTTGCTCAAAAATGCTGAAAACCTTTACATTAAGTACTGAAAATAATGAAATATCTGTAAACTTTACCCCAGAATGTCATTTTATGCGTTTTTAAAGGTTAAAATTTTCTTGCCTGTTTAGATAACAGGCTAACCAGGTGTCTGTAAGCTTTTACATGGACATTTTTCGAAGTCCTGGTCACTGTTACTGTCTTTTAACAGAAAAATACAACAATTTTCAAAAAATTGAAAAAAAAATTGAAAAAATTGCATAATTGAAATTTTCCGAGGTTCCATAATTTAATTGAAAATATAATTGTAATTGAAAATAATGGAAAACTATTTCAATTAATTTAATTTAATTTAATTGAAATTAAAAATGGAGCCCATAATTTAATTGTAATTGAATTGAAATTCAAATTCCATAATTTTACATCACTACTTCTTATATGCAAAACCGAAAAGTAGCTGCTTGTGGTGCTGAACTGAAGTTCTTTGTTACTCATTATTCCATCCACATGTAAGTAACCTTAATTGTCATTGTCTGCAGAAGCGTTACAACCTTGGACAGACGAAATTTTGAATTTGATTAAAGCCACTTTTTCTAATGTAAAATTTTGTATCGAATTGAATGGTGGCACCCCCAGGTCGCTCTGACCACTGGGAAGGGTGCAATTCGCGATTTCCTGAACCCTACTTTTTTCAAAAAACCGAATTTCAAAAATGACAAAAACTGGATTTGATCACAGTTCTCCACCATTTTAAGAGACAGAGACCTCGGTCATACTTCACATGAGAGCTCCGAAAATATCCTTTCTTTAAAAGTCATCAGATTTTAAATCGGCCGAAAATTAGCATAAAGCGGTGCATTTGAAAATTTGAAACAGAGCACAATTTTCAAACGCGCGTATACAGCGGGCAGCATTTTGAAATTTAATGTTTTATGCATCATTCAATTCGCCTCATCGAGAACTTTCGTTTAAAATTATTTCCAGCTTGGGACAGACACTCTGAAGGGTAGAAAACCCGCAAAAACCGAAAAATGCTCAAGTTTTTCCAGCTATTTTTTGCATAAATTGGCTGTGCAACTTTTGACTAGCAGAAAAATTTATATTTTGGTTATAAATTTTGAAACAGACCACCATGATCGTCTATAGGCGTAATTTCAGCTCGTTAGCTTCAGCTAAACCCGCTTAAGAATTACAAATACTTTTATAACTGTAAGTAGGGATGATTTTGGTTTTCAAATGAAAAAGGTGCTGATCGATGTTTTTAATTTAGTTTGTAGTGGTGGTGCATAACGTAGCAATTATGTTTGTGAAAACTGTGGGAAACACAGGCAGCTACGATTACTATTTGATCCTTAAGTTAACTGGTTTGAACTGCGCGCTTGGTCTGTAAGCAGGCCGCCAACCCATAGAGACGAGAATCGGAAACACAACATGGAGAGGATAACACAGTCAGTCAATGCCTTTGCAAAAGCACCCTGTGCCCCAGCTTCATGGGCTCTGCAAGTGACAAGGAAACACACTGTGAAGTCAGCTGCTGCGATAGAGTTTCTCAATAAGCACGTTCAGGGTGCTGACACACGCCAAATCTATATCCCTGAGCTTGTCCAAAAATGCGTGCCTGTGGTCAGTTTGAAAGGCCTGAATGGCTCACTGAAAGAAAGATAAAGGCCTGGCTGGGAGCAATAAAGCGCAACCAGTTGGGGAAGGAAAAGCTCAGTGCAATTGAAGAAGAAGACTTATATGATGCTGCTGCAGTAGAAGATGCTGATGAGCGTGAAGCAATTGCAGCTGGCCTCGAAGAAATGGCTAGACAAGTTCTGGTTTTCCCCCATCCAGATGAAGCCTTAGGCAAAGACATCTGCCATTTGGCCAAGAATGACGAGCTTGAAAGAGAGACCAAGGGTTCTCTGACGAGCATTTGTGTGGCACTTCAGATTCCTTATCCTTACCCAAAACAACGGGACAAGACAGCTCTGGCTAACCACATACTACAACATGAGTCTATGCAGTTGCAGAGCTATTCAAGGTTGACTGAACCTGTGAAAAGAATATACGCTAGGCTATTTCTCAGAAGCGCTAGTATGTGAGCAAGCTAAATCATTAAACGGTTACAACAAATCCGGCCAATCGGGTGGCATTTAACATAATACACAACACAGAATTAACAGTTTGGTAATGTAGGTGTTTGTTTTTCCCACAGTTTTCACAAACATAATTGCTACGTTATGCACCGCTACTACAAACTAAATCAAAAACATGAAAACCAAAATACTTACAGTTATAAAAGTATTTGTAATTCTTAAGCGGGTTTAGTTAGCGAACTGAAATTCAGCCTATAGACGGGCACGGTGGTCTGTTTCAAAACTTATAACCAAAATATAAATCTTTTCTCCTACTCAAAAGTTACACAGCCAATTCATGCAAAAAAGCTGAAAAAACTTGAGTATTTTTCGTTTTTTGCGAGTTTTCTACCCTTCATAGTGTCTGTCCCAAGCTGGAAATAATTTTAAACGAAAGTTCTCGATGAGGCGAATCGAATGATGTATAAAACGTTGAATTTCAAAATGCTGCCCGCTGTATGCGCACGTTTGAAAATTGTGCTCTGTTTCAAATTTTCAAATGCACCGCTTTATGCTAATTTTCGGCCGATTTAAAATCTGATGACTTTTAAAGAAAGGATATTCTCGGGGCTCTCTGATGAAGTATGAACGAGGTCTCTGTCTCTTAAAATGGTGGAGATCTGTGATCAAATACAGTTTTTGTTATTTTTGAAATTCGGTTTTTTGAAAAAAGTAGGGTTCAGGAAATCGCGAATTGCACCCTTCCCAGTGGTCGGAGCGACCTGGGGTTGCCACCATTCAATTCGATACAAAATTTTACATTAGAAAAAGTGGCTTTAATCAAATTCAAAATTTCGTCTGTCCAAGGTTGTAACGCTTCTGCAGACAACGACAA
>JASANB010004077.1:0-79166 GCA_030248155.1 Sabatieria punctata
CTCTCAGAGAGGGCACCGCTCTGGTCTCTTTCGCGATAAATTCCGGTCCGCGATCCATATAGCAGAATCGAATTTCATTGAGAAACGGAAAATCGTCTATCAGTTTTCTCAGAGCTCCATTATGCGCTCCGACCAGAAGTGGATCAGCGGCGCGATGGTGGCGTACTCGCTAAACGCGTCCACCATTACTGGAACGTAGGGAAATTGCGATTTGGTTCCCGTGCCCGAATGCCACGCATCTGCGGCTACCATTTGGTCGGCAGCCGAGACGAGAATCGGTCTGTTGAGAAATCTTGGTTTTGTCAGCCGGTGGTCGTTTTGTGTCTAGCGTAGCTGGGCTCGATGGAGAGAAATCGTTTCACATCGGTCAAAAAGACAGAGAGAGCCATCTTTTTCTTTTCCGGTCTCCGTTTCTCCGCGCCCTTCAGCCTGCCTCCGCCTTTGCTTGCCGAACCGTGAGTCTCGTAACCTTGTGACCTTCGCGCAGTGTCGGAATAATGATTAATGATGCTAACGATGTTTGGGCGATGCCTTTAAATCTCAGTGGGAGAGAGCCAGTGTCATTTCCAACCGCTTCGATGCAGCCTCGCGTGACGACGATATGGCGGATGAATCATCGCAGGATGGCGTGCGGATATGCGTCGACCGAATCGGTGTCTATCTGCCGAAACTGCTTCGCTTATTAAACACTCCATTTTCGGTGGATGAAATCGTAGGCGATTTGGATGGGACGCTAGGGTTCCTGTTTTTCTGCGGAATCGGGAAACCACATCTTCGGGCATTGTACGATGGCATAGTAGGCGAGAAGTGGACCGGTCTGGGAGAAGAGGTTTTCCTGGAGGCCGCCTGCACAGTATTAGATTCTCACTGCGAATGGTTCAAAGTCAGAAAACCGATTATCAATTTTGACGAAAACTCACCGTGGGAAAGTATCGATCATTTCGGCGCAGGTTGGTGGAACGAACTTCAGTTCGTGACAAAACCGCAAACCGGCAGACAGTTGGTCAGCGATCTGATGAGACAGTATGTGGTGCACAACTTCGGGCTGACCACATTGGTTCCCAACTATCACAAACCTTACTGGATCAATCTCAATGAAATGTTCATTTTTCTGGAACATACCGAAGCTATTTTCGACAGAATGAGCAACGCGGAAAAACTTTTTTCGACGATTTAGCGGCTAGAGCGAAAATACCACCCCCCGTGGAGGATATAAAAAAGATGATACCGTTCCAATGGCCCGAACCACTCTATTTGGCTAGCTTGATCGACCGTCGTCAGACCTACGATAGACTGTTCGAAATACTGGAACCGTACTATCATAAATTTCTGATGGGTCACATGGATTTCGATTTGTGCCTCTTGCGAATGTTCGATTTGACCGGTGCATGCGTTAGCGAATAAGTGGATGGTTTTTTCGAAATTGGATCAGTTTAGTAAAATGATGATGCAACGGATGGTTGATGTAGCGAATATGTTAATCGAAGAATTCTGTCGGAGACGAGGCAGAGCTATTGGTTTGGTTCTAGCCTATCTGGTCTTGTTGGCTTGCGTGGTGATTTTCGGTGGTGGTGGTGGTGGCGGTGTCAAAAATGAGTGTGGATGTGAGAGCGAGGCGTTCGATGAACTGGCTTACAGACTGTGTTCGGACTATCTTCTACTCTATCACCATTCGAACCGAGACAGAGTTTATTGGGAAGAAAAGGAGATCCTGGAATTTAAACTGACTATGAATTATCTACTCGATCCGACAGTGTGCAGCAGCAGCAGTAGCAGTGGTTGTAATGCTACATATAAGTTTTATTATTTACAGTTTGTATTTGAAATGAATGGAAGCCGGTTTCATCGTATCTATTTTCAAGGTAGTTTAATCCCAACGCGAGATGTCATGCGATTGTATTCAGTTGTTCAGTGATTAAAAAACATCAACGATTTTATTTCTTCCTAGTAGTACCACCACCACAGTATCAGTTACCATCATCGTTGTCATTGGGAATAGGATCACCAGTAATAGTGGCCGCATCGTTATCATCGGATTGGTGATGCGCTAGATGCCAATTCTTAAACTCTTCGCGCCAGGCGGTGTCGTGGCGTAAACGAGTAATCGGGTCTTGATCGATGAAAAATTCGATTAACGCGCTTAGTAGATATCTGGAAACATCGACCACGCTGAGCTTCGATTGGAGGACGTTTTCCTTGAAACTGGTCATGACATCGTTGCGAGGCGTGCATTCGAGGTACTCGGCGAGGTATAAGTCATAGCGCATCTCGATATCCATCATTATGCAAACATCGTGGGCCTCTTGATTCAACGCGAACCGGTCATTGCGACATCCATCGCAACGACGATTGGTCACTTCTCTGACGCGCAGATTCTCCGATACAGCTCGAAAGAACAGTTCTTTTAGGTCTACCGGACCATCGTCGGCGTTAGAGCTCATGATATAAGAACAGTAGTAGTAGTAGTAATGGTGTAAAGATGGCTTTTCGCTCTCTATATACGCGACGACACGATCATCAATCATATAACCGTCACCATTAACTAGGTCACTGGTATTTAAGGCTCGGTCCATCGCTAACAGCCACAACGATGATGATGTCTTCTTCGCGTAAGTGGAAAATATCGCCTAGGCCTTTGATCAGAACCGACGACCACGGTGGTCACGGTCGGGTGGAAGATGAAGATGTGATGTTACTAACAAAACAGTTCTGGCCAGAAATTCGTAGCAGAGAAACTCGCTATCGTTCGATGGATGTACACAACTTCCGAACAACATCATTGACACCGCGCATCGTGGGAAAACTATTGCGCAGAGTCTACGACCGACAAGCGTCCTTTAATGGTCGAGGTCGCGTCTTCAAAGTCGGTATTCGCGTTGGCATGATACTGTTCGATAAAGTAACCAACGACATCTATTACTGTCACGCCGGAGCTAACACCCAGCTCAACGACAAAGCGATAGTCATTCGCAGAAAACACGACGTCGATGTTAGCATCGAAGCTCTACAACAACAAGATTTCCGCGAAAAACTATTACAACGGGCTCCAGATTCTCGCTATGTGTTTTTCCAATCTACGAATGTTCAGTTCGTAGTCACACCTTTACACAGTTTCCCACTGCGTGGAAATCTGCTACCCTCCGATTTCCCGGATAATCTGATCAGACGAAGGGATCTTTACTGTTTCATATCCAGTTCCAACGGAAAGAACCTGTTGAACGATGGTCTGTGTCTGTTTCGATGTCTAGCCGTTTTTTTGTCTCAGAAAAAAGAGCGGCATTGTGAAATGGAAGCCAAACGAATGCTACGCGCTTATTGCAATCACCGCAATCTCCAATTTAAACGGTTTCCTGGAATAGCGATAGGCGAGCTGGAATTCGTGGAAGACTTTTTTGATGTTGGAATCAAAGTATACACTTGCGATCGCGATGGAGGAAACATCGCTCTTTCTCGTCAGTGTCACACAGATAAAGCCAACGGTATTTGTCAGGTGATGGTGTTCAAAAATCGTCATTTCTGTCTACTTAAACCTGGGTTGGAAGAAACGTTTTTGGGTGGATTCCAGTGCGAAAAATGTACAAAGCTGTTTCGCACCAGCAGAGACTGCAATCGACATGAACAGAAGTGTAAAGGCGGTCGGAGTAGAGTGGTGGTAAAGTGCGGTCGATACCAGAGACAACCGAGCATAGTAGAAGAATTGGAAAAAGTTGGGGTCATCGTGCGCGACATCACCGATGTATTCCAACCCTACTTCGTGGTGTTCGATGCGGAATCGAAAATGGAAAAACTGGAAAACATGTTTTCAGCGAAGACTGAGTACAACTATCGACACAAACCATTGGTACTTTGTGCAGCAACAAATTTACCCAATGAGAGAGCGAAAATTTTCATCAACTATGAACGAGATGATGGCGACGATGAGTATCTGAGAGAATTTTTGAAACAAGTCGAAGCGTGGCGAGCCAAAGCGAGCGATTTCAACTATGAACGCGCAGGATACTTGTTCGAGACTCTGGACGATATCGTATTCATGCTGGATGGTACGCCGGGTCAGGAACAATACATTGAAAGGGTGAAACGAGTGAGATCGAAACTGCGCAGCTACCTGGGTAGAATCAATTTGGTTTCATTCAACGGTCGTTCCTACGATATTCCGCTGATGCGAGATCATCTGCTTCCTCTACTAGAACAACAACAACAACGACGATGGCGAAATTCAGAAGAAGAAGAGGAGGAGGAGGAGGAGGAGAACGACCGCGGCGGCATTCGATTCATTCTGAAGCAAGGGGCGAGTCGATACGACGCGATTCTAACTGATAATCTACGCGTGCTGGACGTTCTCAACTATATGGGTGGACAGAGTTTGAGTTTGCGTGATTTCGTAGCCAGTTTCGGTGGTGATGATGAAACCGCGAAAGTCGATAAAGCCTGGTTTCCCTACGAACTCCTGAAGCACATTTCCAACGTGGAAGATCTGAAAAATTTTGGTCTGCCTAAAGTAGAACAGTTCATCTCCGATATGACCGGCAAGAATACGTTGGGCGATAGCGAAGAGCGGATCCGAACCAATTACTCGGAATTTAGACGAATGTGGCGAGAGACTGCCTGTCAGAATTTGTACGATTGGTTGTTGGAATACGTAAAAATCGATTGTTTGTGTATGATCCCGGCGTTGGAACGTTTGCTGGAGAAATGGAGAGAGTACGGAGTAGATTTGTTTTCCAATCATTGTACAATTCAGTCGGCTATGGTTCCGGTGCTGTTGCAGTTCGCGCCGCACAATGTGCACTTCATGGTACCGGACGAAGAAACGCTGCAACTGTTGCGCGAGAAGGGGATAACGGGAGGATTGGCTGAAATCTTTACTCGTCATCAGGAGGCCGGAGTAACTCCTATACACCCGGACGATCCCGATATCAAAACCAGTCTTGTAGAGAGCTTAGACGCTAATAGTCAATATTTGGCGGCGTTGGCCGGGGAAATGCCGGTCGGGCCTTACTTGGTGAGAAGAAGAGAGAAAATGTTCGCACCGGAGTTGATGGGTGAAAAACGCGCGACTACGGCTATCCAATGGTTGGACTGGATGGCGGAGAGGTTGGGCGTGTACATACGACATAAGCTGAACGGTGGAGAACCGGTTTTCTATCACGATAGGCAGATGCGACCGGATGGTTATTCGGCGGAGTTGGATGCCATTTTCGAATTCGATGGTTGCCACGTTCACTCCTGCGACAATCCCGAATGCGAGGTGGGAGCCGGCATTGGTGATAGCGAAACAGAGACCAGTCCCATCAGTGGAAAAACGTATGCCGAAATGAAAAGATCCACAAGGAAACGAAATCAAATTTGGAGCAGCAATCACAACCGATTGATCGTAATACAAGAATGTCAATTCAAAAACCAACTACGCAACGACACCGAATTGAGATCGTTCGTAGAACGATGGTTGTTGGGTCCGCAGAGATTCGGCGCAAATACGCGACAGCTTTCGGAAGCGGAAGTGAAGCAGAAACTGGCGAGTGGAGAAATATTCGGATTCGCATTGGTCGATGCGGAGTGTGATCCAAATCACCCCGATTTTGAAAAGCTGAAAAAGTTTCCACCGATTATTCGGCATATCGAAATAAATCGAAATATGGTGCCCGAAGAGATACTGCGATTGGGCGAAGAAGAGAGCGGAATCGACTTCAAAAAACCGAGGCGTAACTTGGTAGCCTGCATGAGTGGAAAAGAGGTGCTCTTGTATACACCGCTACTACAGTATCTATGTCGGATCGGAGTGAGAGTGACGAGAGTACACCGGATCGTTCAGTTTCAAGGAGGACATTTTCCGTTTAAACGGTTCGAAAACGAGATCGCGGATATGAGGCGCAAGGGTGATCGCGAGAAAAACGTCATCATCAGCAACATCGCTAAGCACATGGGTGCGAGCGCTTGGGGCAAGTTCGCCTATAATCCAGAAAAAAGAAGCGATCATCGAGTGGTGGACTTCGACAAACTGGAGGCGTTGGTCAATGGAGTTCATTACAGAAACCATTTGGAACTGAGCGGAGACTATGCAGAAGTTCAACTAACACCCAAAGTTTTCAAGTTCGATATGCCGATACAAATAGCAGTGGCGGTTTTCGGCGCCGCCAAACTTAACATACTCCGCTTCGTGCACGGATTCCTACTCAAGTATTTCGACAACTCTAAACTGACTATATGCGCGACGGACACCGATAGCGTTCTAGTCAGTTGGGCGAGTGATTCGCCGGAGCGCGATCTAGTGCTACCCCACTTGCGAGAAGAGTACGAACGGGAGAAGAATGGATTTATGGTGGATACCAGCAGCGCGGAAGCCGAAGCTTATACGAAGCGCGAGCCGGGTCTGTTTAAAAGCGAGAAAAGAGCGAAAGCCTTCGTCGGATTGTCCGCCAAATGCTATATAATGGCCGACGAGACCGGAGAGACGGTGAAGCATGCCGCGAAAGGCGTTTCCGCCAGAACCAACAGAGACATTCTCCGATTCGACACGTTCAAGCGAGCGTTGTACAGTGGGAGGGCGGTGGAGTGCAGGAACAAATCGTTTAGAACGAGTCCCACCAAGAAGATCGGCGACATATTCACTACGACCAGTCGACGAACGGGATTACAACCGTTTTATATAAAAAGAAAACTGTTACCGCCTGATTATATCTTTAGCGAACCATTGGATGAACATTTAGAATGGGAATAAACGTTAGTTTTGACAAAATCTACACATTTCCAACAGTTTATCGCGATCGAGTCTAGTGGCGTAGTCGGTATTCTCGATCATGGAGGCCAGCTCATCTCGCCAATCTTCTCTCAATTTAGCATAGAAATTGTTATGGCGCGCGAACATCAGTCCTTCGTCGGGATTTCTCATATCCTCGATAACCACGTCCCACCACTGCCGCATAACGCGCCATTGATTTTCTGTTAGGTCCATTCGTTGTTGAGCCGGTTTTCCGAATTTTTTATAGGCATCTACGAACGTAGTCGGACATCGACACTCTTTATTATTAACAAACTGTCGCCGATAGTCCAGCTCCCATCTATCGGGTACGGCGATCGAGTAGTCGCAGACCGGACAGACCGATCTAGCCAACCGTCCGAGTGTGAGGCGCAATTCTTCGACGTAGAGAGCGAGAAACAGTCTCCGATAGACTTTCGCCCTTTCCGAGCGATAGAGCCGCTCGCTCTCTTCGAACGGGTCGAAAAACATCGTGGTTCGGTTAGTAGTAGTCGGTGTGTTTATATAGACGAATCGCGCGCGCGCGGAAGAAAAACGGCTAGCGGGCGGGCGGCGGGCGGGCGAAAAACCAGCCTACGCTACGGTAGTAGAGGCGGTCCGTTCGTTATTTTTTCATCGAAACAGCTACCGAATCTCTGTTTAGATTATGAAAATTCATCGAATGTGGATTTCGGAGAAAAATCCAAAATAAGATCTATGGTGTCCCCTTCTATACTACTGCAGTCAAAACGGCCTGTCGCTGGGCTGCCGACAGACTCTCGGTAGTAGTCGATTGGCGCTGCTGCGCACGCGTGGATGGGCCGAAAGCATCGGCCAACTCGTTACTTTCGACAATTTTTATTGGTGCCTCTGACGTAGTTTCCGTCGTGATTGCGTCATCGTCCGAAAAATCAGGGTGAGTCGAGTTATCACCGACGGCAAGCTGCTCTGTGGACACGGAGGAGGGCCGGTTTTCAGACTGTTTCTGTCGTCTCTTTTGTTTGCGGCTGAGAGGTGGAAGATTCATTTTCTTGCCCTTGTCAGCGGCATTACTTGAGAGCAGAGAGTCTTCAATTTCCGGCGCTCGCTCGGTAGTCTGCTGAGAGGATGAGCTGCCTCTTGGTTGGTACTGCCCACCTTTGTTTTTCTTATTGCGATTCGGCATTTCGGTTCGGAACCTCCAATTGCACTGCGCCACTTTTCAGGTTGAAGAAATCGTAGTGATGGCGCGACCACAGTGGACGTACACGACAGAGGTGAGTTGAAATTCCGGGCAATTGTAGATTAGACTACAACTGCACGGAGAGAATGGTTGTAGTAGGTACTGGGCAGCACAATGACTAGCAAAGTGCTGTGTAGAAAGTCGTAGTTGGTACCGGGCAGCACAGTGGCTAGCACGGTGCTGTGTTGAAAGAAAATACACAAATGTTTATAGGCACGCCGGCGAGAAGACACGGCAGGAAAGAAACAAAGAAGTTGAGCGTTAGAAGAACAATAACGCTGTGATAAAGACGGCGGCTGCGCCGGGTTGTTGAATTGCAATAAAAGCGTAAAAACAGTCTCACGCAGAATGTAGCAGTTTGGAGTTGTAGACGGCGAAGCAGAAGCTTATTGTCGCGGAAGACAACCCAATGAGCGACTGGTGGCGAGAGAAGTTTTACTGAACAACAACACGATTAGTCAGCGACAGACCAGACGTCTAGACAAAGATGGCCGCTCCCACGGCTTACACAGGCAAAACAACGAGAAATCATACTAGTACGTGCGTCCCGGCACGACAACGCGCCGTACCGTAATTGAGCGAAAAGAATGGAAACGACGCACACAGTACATGTTAGTAAACACGAACAATTGAGAACAAGTGGTAACTGTTCAACAGTCTCCAGTCTGCCTTCTAACACGTCATCTGAGCTCAGCAGCAACTTTTTTACCGAAAAGGGAACGTTCTCAAGCTTCACCTTCCATTCCTCCAACATTTCCGTTGCCTTGCTCTGGTTCCCGTTCTTTGCCAAACTACAAACCGAAACTTTTTTGAAGCTAGACAGTGACGTAATTAACAGAATTTCTATTACGATCATTCATTAATTGCCGCGCTTACGGAGGTTGAGGGAAATAGTACTAAAACGCTCAAAAATCGTGAAAAAGTCGCTCAAATACAGCTAAAAAGTGCTGTTTCGTTAAGGTGATTTTGGCATTTTTAAAGTCTGAAACTCTAAAAAATTGCAGAAATCTGAGGGGGCTGCTAGGGGCAAATCTCCAGACTCTCTGTTACATATTATGCTTTAGGACGCAACCAGGAGCGGTAGGCATAGGTTTTTGCATAGGTTTTTGTCAGATTATTAGGTCAATGCTTACTTGATCGACGCGTCAATGATGTTATAGAGGTCAAACAGGGCACCGGCAACAGCAAGACTAGAGTTGACTGTCAAGCCGATCCTGACAGCGGCCGGGCCAAACAGTCTAGTCATTGTGGCGGCAGGCAGCAGCACCGAAATCGCGTCATCGGTGTAGCCCGCAGCCATTCTGACGATCTGTTTGACAGAAAAACCAGCCGTCGTAAGCAGCGTCAGCCCGCTGAACACCGGTGCCAAATTGCTGCTCCGTAATGCTCGTTGGCAGTCGACAGAAAACTGATTGTTTTCGCTTTCGGCACTGCTGCTGACACTGAAGTCGGGGAAAAGCTTCAGCAACAGTGCCAATCCTTCCTCCAGCAGAACTTTGCGCAGTTGGTCGCTGGCCTCAGCTAACGATCCGGTCAGCCTCAGCAATTCTTCACTCAGCTGCTTGATCTGCTTCAGCCGAAATCGCTGAATGCCCAACTCGGCTAAGCTAGCTCCTCCAGCCACCGAACCGCCTGTTACGGTGATGGCTGTGCCTGCCGCTATGAGAGTAGCTGAACCCCCGAAAGTCATAGGCACGGTGATGATACCGGCCACAGTCAGTGGCATGCCAAGCAGACTGAAGCCAGAACCGCAGATTCTAGATATGTTGACGTTTTTGCGAGTTTGCCGTAGTTTGGGAATCAGTTCGGAGCACAAATCGGCTGCTTGTTCGGACACCGGGAGCCAGACTTCCAGAGAATCATTAAGCGCTAGCTGAGCCTGCGCTACACGGCACAAGTAGTCTTTTGCGGTGGTCATGATGCACAACAAACACGCAATATTGAATTGATAGTGCAAGCACTTTGACAAACTGTGGGCACCTTATCTACAATTGTATGTTTAGGGTGTGCCAAAAGTCAAGCCCAGCAGATTTTTTACTGTGCAGCACCCGTAAATCTCAACCGATTTGAATTAATCATTTTGTAGCGGAAGACAGATAAATTTTATAATGATTGGTAATTTTTTATTTAGATACATGTACTCTGCTTATTTCCTGAGATACAACAAAATGTATTTGCACTCAAACTCAAAACAGTGGTTTTTTTGGCAATCAACAAGCGGGATTAAAAACAACCCAGCAGATTATTTGCTGCCGCAACCATAAATCTCAACCGATTTGAATGAATTTTTTGTAAATGAAAGTCAGATAAAATCCTGAACGATTCATGAAATTCTTGTTTAGATATTCTGCATAGTTCCTTTCCTGAGGAGATATGTACAGTATTTGTCGTCAAAAACAAAACAGATTTTGGTAATGAACTATAGCGATTTCGTTGGACTTTATAACTATGGCTGAGGGCTAATGAAACTTTACTGGTGAAGAGACGGAACGTGTGTGTCACCAGGAAAACCTTTTTAGGTCTCAACTGCAATAGGAATCTGTTTTATTATGAGGTCGAACGGAATAATAATAATCGCTCTTGTTCATTGCAAAAATCTCTGTTTTCACTTTGAAAGCAAAAACGTATCTGAGGAACTAAGTAGAGTTGCCGAGTAAAAATGTGAACAATTTTTCAAGAATTTTTTTATCTTTCATTTAAAAAAGTTTTATTCAAGTCGGTTGAAATTTGCGGTTGCCACAGTAAAAAATCTGATAGGTTGTTGGCACACCTTGTATTCAAGCGCCTTACGGATTCTCACACAAGACACAAGAGGGCGCCACCATCGCCCCGCCCACTGGTTGTGGTCGTGCCCGTTGAATATTTTGGACGGGCCGGGTACAAAGCAGAAATTTAGAAAATTTATATTATAATTAAACTGAAAATTGAAATACACGATGCCACTGGAGCGGCCCGCCGGGCCGGAAAAAGGTGCCCGTGTACATCTCTCGTTCTATTGTACATATTACATAGATGAAAGCAACAGGGAACCTGTCATGCATATGTATGGGATTATGTAAGCCTTACATCTACAATAGATTGTTTCATTGTTTATTTATTCAGTTCCAAAATACATATGTTTAAAGCACTCATGCATCGAATAAACCAAAATTTTTGTTTGAAATTCACAGGAGAGGGCCAGCGAACCCTGAAAACATATACTAGGAATGAAATATTTACTAATCCATATTGAATCGAATGTGGTATTGTTGATGCCTAAAAATACGTAGGTAAGATATTATTATATAGTTAAGTATTAGTCATCTCTAGTGATGCAACCGGGATCCCGGTATTTCCCGAAGAACCGGTAATTCCCGGTATTTTCACTCCCGGTTTCCAATCCCGGTTCGCACATTCTTAATACCGGGAAATACCGGGAAATATATTTTATAGCAGTATTGACTGTTTTCTGCAGAGACTATGTATTTCAGTGACATCTACAGTACATCCAACTTTATTTTGCCACTACCAACGGCACGCAAAACTTTGAATAAGTTTTCAAATGACTGCTGCTTGCTCAATTTGAGCGACCAACCATGTTTTGCAGCTTTTCCTTTTGTTTCAAATATTTTTATATTGGTTTATTAGGCCGTAAACTTTATGTTCTAAGCTTCCAACTTTATAAAGGCCTTCAATTGAGCAAAGCCACTCATTGATTGGCTATTCTTACACAACTCTTTTGGTCCAATTGACGTCGAGCTGCCTGGTGCCTGCCAAACCACCTCACTAACCCATTCAACATAAATCTGATCTCACAGTGTCCTGTAGTTTAGCCCGTTATGAGAGAAAATCCTTGAAAAAACGGACTAGAAATGGTATCAATAGCTAAACTGGATGTTGAAACTATTTATGTTATCATGCTGCATGAGTTTTGATCGATTTCCCGATATTCCCGGTAATCCCGGTATTTCCCGGTTTTTCCCGGTATTTTCATTTCCCGGTAATCCCGGTTTTCCCGAATCCCGGTATTCCGCTCCCGGTTGCATCACTAGTCATCTCTAATAAATAACTACGCACCTACGTAGTACGTAACAGTGTATCAGCCGTGTAGGATAGAACATAGGAAGTGCGTGCGTAAAAGAAAACCTTTAACAAAAAGAAGCTGTGTTGGTTGTTGGCTGCGTATGTAGGTAGATTGAGATCTAGTCCTGTTTTAGGTAGGTAGTCTGTACAATTATTATTAAAGGCTGTTTTTTCTGCCACTTTCACGAAAACCGGTAAAAATTACCGTACCCTGTCAAAACTGTTGTACCACCGGAAATGAAACGATACTTACAAATATACCACTATAAAATCTCGTGCTAGTATTTCCCACGTCATACAGTAAACTATGTTTTGTCGAATGATATCAAGTAGAAAAACTAGCCAGACAGGTTAAAGACGCGATTGTCATGCGCTCACAAATCCCAAAACTCCAGCCTTTGAGCGGCCCTTGATGCACCATTAAACCAGTACTTCTAGCAGAATGAGTTTTCGCGGTGTCAAACAACTTTGTTGCTGCGATGCCACAACTGGAGCTATAATCGTGGCTTACATCGAATTGGTATGTTTTCCATACACATCTTTGGCTTATAGGGGTGTAGACCCAGCCGGAAAGAAAAGACAACCCCTTTTTACCCTACCTTTAGCCAAAACGATTATTAGCTTCAGATGCTGCATATTATGGCCGCCCTAAACGTCTATCTGCATATGGGACAACTTCTGGACGAGGACAGCGATCAAGCTGTAGCCGTACTAGGTATGTGGTGTTGCGCAATTTTGTAATACGCGCTAAAATAAGATGTGCACTGTTGCTTACCTTTCACGCACCGGGGCGCCGATTCCATATGTAGCTTCCTATTGTTTGTTAGTAAGTAGTGTAACCGGTAGACATACGGTTAGATCGCGAACATGGGAGCCGAGCGTGTTTGAAGAAAATCAATAAAATACGCAACAGTCTGACAGACGCAACTAAACTAACCACACGCGTCTGCAAAATATGCCGTGTCGGTACTATTTAGAAAGAACATTTTTAACGTAAATGATTCAGGCAAAGTTTGTGGTTTTTACGGAAGTAGTGAATCAAGACTGTTAGATGCTGAACTGAGGTTTCAGAACTTGTAAGAAACTGCAACCACTGTCAACTACTTTCACTTTCAGCAAAATTGTTGCTGAAAATGAGAGAATAGCGTTTTCTGCCCGATTTAAAATTGACTGTACGGACTCAGGTTACTTGCATGCAACTAGGTTTTCAAACGGTTTTTTCTGCTCTAAACACTACACACTACTTTACATCCAAACAGTTGTCTTTCAAGTAATTTTATAGCCGAGAATACATGTTTGAAAGATAATTGTCTCTTACCTCTTGTGCATACATGGGCCGGAAAAATCCGGAGGGGGGGTAGAGGGGGGGTTGAGACCTCGGGGGGGGGGGGTCCCCCGTAAAAAGGCCAAAAAACGCCTATTTTTCCTTAAATAAGCGAAAATTTCCTCCCTCCGGGAGGGACGGGGGGTGGGTGGGGGAGGGGGGTATGGCCGACCGAGGGGGAGGGGTATACCCCCCTTACCCCCCGGCCCATGTATGCTCTTGTGTCACAATGACAATTTCCGAACTTCGTCTGTGCCAGTTTCTACGAAACTAAACCCTGCGAACGCAGTTTGCAAACTTCGCCTGGGCCTTCTTGCGATAAAGAGTTAAAACCGTACAGTCCAAGAGCATAGACGTTTTCGTTTACCAAGCAACATGGATGTAATAAACACGATTAATTAACATGTAATAAACACGCGAACACATGTTTAATAAAGATTTGAGCAACAGTACAACTACAGATTGAAGTTTCAGATAATAATCAGCACGAGCAAGGAAAAAATAAAAGAGTACTAAACAAATCGTTGAGCAATCACTGATACAGACACTATGATGCACTGCTTACGAATCAATTAAAGTGAACATCGAAATATGCGCCCCTTCGCCAGTCTAGCAATACGCTCTGATCAAAAGTTTCAGCAATTTTGGGGTGCATTTTCCTCTAACAGACAGTTGCCACAAACAAAGTTTTCTGCTCCTATCCAAGTGAACAAGACAGTCCTCAACACAAACAGTAACAAACAAACAGTTGATTCATACATGGGCCGGAAAAATCCGGAGGGGGGTCGGAGATCTCTGGGGGGTCCTGGAAAAAAGTCCAAAAAAAACGCCTATTTTGCCTTAAATAAGAGAAAATTTTCTCCCTCCGGGAGGGACGGGGGGCAGGGAGGGGGTATGACCGGCCGAGGGGGTGGTATTGGCCCGCGAAGGGAGGGGGTAAACCCCCCTTACCCCCCGCGGCCCATGTATGTGTTGATTGACCTGATAAATTAACCTGACGACGTCGAAAAGGTTTCTCTGTTCTTATCTAAAATAAAAATTGTGCCTAAAATAAGTAATTCGACTGAATTGTGAATTATTAAGTCGTAAAACTGTTAATTTCTGCTGATTTTACACTCAGGATGGCTTCTAAATGCTTTCATAGAGGCTGATTTTTTAAAAATTTTCTCCCCCCCCCCCGGTTGGGCACTTGGCCCGACCACCAGTCATCTTGAAAATTTTAATCCCTGAGCAGAAAATCCACTAGAATGTGCCTGTTCACTGAAATGCAATTTTTGGCCCAGCTATGCAAGTATTGGGTATTGGGTCTCAGGTATTGTTCATGTTCGCACTCTACTAAAAACGCTAAACAACTGTAATTTTTGGCTAAAAATCGTCACAAAAAACGCTATTAGGGCTTAAATACAGCCGAAAACCGCTGCTGTTTTACATGGAGCTTGAGTAATTTGTGTCTGAAAAGATTACTTGTCAGAAAAGCTGAACACGATCGGGGTTGCCCAAGTCTTTGCGCTCCAAAGTCGGCCGTGACTGTGACTTGACTGACCACTTTAGCCGTGGTCGCTCGACGCTAACTGAACCCGCAGGAATCTGCATAGTCCAAGCGGTGTTTCTTCTAAAAGCACAAAGTAATGTAAAATTTGTCGTTTTTTCTCCTACAGGGTGTCTAAAAAAATGATCACATTTCTTTTTACTGCCATTTCCGCAAATTTTGACCAAATAGGCTGAAATTTGGATCATAGGTGCCAAAACTCGGGCAATTTTATGTGTTAAAGTTTGGTGCACTAGGCTTGACTCATTCCCGAGAAATTTCAAAAAAAGTGAAATTTGTTAAATCAATAGTGAAAGCCGGTCACCGAAAAAATGATCACATTTCTTTTCACTGCCATTTCCGCAAATTTTGACCAAATAGGCTGAAATGTGGACCATAGGTGCCCAAACTCGGGCAATTTTATGTGTCAAAATTTGCTGCACTAGGCTTGACCAATTCTCGAGAAATTTCAAAAAAAGTGAAATTTGATAATTTCAATACCAAAAGCCGGTCACCGAAAAAACGTTACATTAAATTATCGCCTAAACTCAAACGACAGCGTTGGAGTTCATGCGTCAACTTTTTACACACGAATTACCCTGAACTTCTGCGTTTACACTCCAAATTTCATCCAATTCCGTCAAAAATTAGAAAAGATATAGGAAAAGGAAATGTTTCCATTTTTCGGTGACTGCCTTTCACTATAGAAATTACCAAATTTCACTTTTTTTGAAATTTCTCTGGATTGAGTCAAGCCTAGTGCACCAAACTTTAACACATAAAATTGCCCGACTTTTGGCACCTATGGTCCAAATTTCAGCCTATTTGGTCAAAATTTACGGAAATGGCAGTAAAAAGAAATGTGATCATTTTTTTTGAGACACCCTGTACTTTGTAGTTTTATTAGGGGGCGTGTTTTTCTACTTGCAGAAAAGAACTTTCAAACTGCTGAATCTCAATTTTGGCCAAGACGTTGTAAGCAGATTCCAAATGTGTATTCTAAAAAGCTTCTTCAGCAGGCAAACTGAATTCTGAAATAGAGATGGTTGATTGAATTCGATGCATTCTAGAAAAAAATATATTTTATAATTTTATTTTAGATTCCCGGTGGTTCACATAAACGTGACACCAAAGGAGGCGGAAAAAGAGTAAAAAGTTATGAACATAATAAAAATTAAAGTAGTATGAACGTTAGTTAAGAAGGGGAAATAGTTAGGTAGGATACACCTTCAATGCACAACCCGCATGTTCTATGACCGTCAAGTTTTATCCAGCTGGCGCCAACGGGTGCTGGTCGCGTCTGTACTTTGAGCGGCCGTTTCTGGGTTGGAAAAGTTTGTCACACACATCGCAGTGGAGGAAGACACCGGGGTTTGCAGAGCTTATCATCGCAAGGAACGGCTACGATCAGTCCACCAGTCTTGTGTTGGTAAAAAAGGAATAATAAACGGGACACTGCACAGTGAACACTATAACAAGTAGAAAACTATTGGGAACCAGTAAACACCATTAACCTTCGTCTACCGTAATCTTGACTTAAATAACTGAAGTAGGCGGACTAAAAACATGAAAATCACGACTCTCTGCTGTAGCTCCCATGTTCGCGATCTAACCGTATGTAACCGGTAGGGAGGGAATGGGGGCTCATCTGCCGTTCGGATGATAGGAGAAAAATTGATTTTAGCGATATGCACCGTTGTCTTACTTCTGGTAAGCGTCGGTACCATCTTGGTGCATCTGGGTGTAAGCCGTCGCAAACCCCGCTGGCTGCTTCCGTTAATGATAAGTTTGTCTTTATATTTTACTGCTTTTACTTTGCTTTTGATAAAGGTGGATTTGTAGAAAATGATCGCCAGGCGACTTTTCTGTAGGGCGACTCATTTGTAATATGCGCACCAACGCGCCACGCGTCATCTTCCAGGTGTTGTTGCAAGCGGAAGATGTGACGGGGCGTGTTGTTGCGTATATTACAAATGAGTCGCGCTACAGAAAAGTCGCCTGGCGATCTTTTTCTACACCAGTATGAATACACCTTTAGCCAGCCGAAACTTCCATCTCTAAAATGGACTGGACGTTGAAATTTCAGGTGGTGAATATAATTATTGTGGCATTGGAAGCCTGTCATGTGTGCTTCGCAATTTATCGAAGCAGCCACTACCACTACAGTTACTACTACAGTCGGCGCATAGCTATTGAACTAATCGGAATTGGACTGTGGGTAGGTTAGGGACTATGTACAGTGTTGTCCTGTTAAAGAGTCCCCGTTTCCTTGTATACAGGAGGGTCTTTGCGTTGTCTCCAGCTCTCCACCATCAAACACCAAACCCCCAAAATATGCGCCCTCGGATGCAAGCAATATTTTTGACCAATTGTTTTTCAATTTATCTACAGTTTCAGGAACGAAATTTGCAAAAATTGCCGGTAAAACATCGATTTTAGTACTATTTGGGCTCAATCCTCTGGTCTCGACGCCTGATCCAAAACCCTTACCCCAATCCGGCTGGGCTAGCTATGCTAGGACTTGTTAGACCAAGTTATGTTTTCCAAGAGGTCGGGATCGGGCCAGAAAGATTTTGAATTGGCATTCTTCAACTCATATTTTAGGCATAAAATGTCAGTGAGTTTTCAGATTTTCTTCACCTACGCTATCGAAAGAGGCCGTCAAGCCCTTAAACAAGAAGAAAGCATGCCGAGAAAAGAAGTTATAATAGTGGGCGAGCACGAGTTCCAGAACCCGTACGCAGGGTTGGCTTTCCCCGACGGCAATCCCCCACCTGCCTACCAGGAACAAGCAGACAAGCAGAAATTCTAGTTTTCTATCATAAATAGAGTGTGCCAAGATAACAAGCCAGCAGATTTTTTTACTTTAGCATCCGCAACTCCCAACCGATTTGAATGAATGACAAATAAATTCCTGAGAGATTGTTGAAATTTAGATTCATATACTCTGCTTAGTTTAGTTCCTGAGAAATTTGCGTTCAAATTCAAAGCAGTAATCTGTATCTTTCATTCAAAACGGATTCATTCAAATCGGTTGACATTCAAGGCTGCGACAGCTAAAAATCCGCTGGGCCGGTTTCAATCGCTCAATTTCATTGCCAAAATCTCTGCTTTCAATTTGAAATCAAACATCTCAGGAATTAAACAGAGTGTTTGAATCAGGGCTGTTTGTTTTCCGGAAAAAAACTCAAGCCGGTTTTTTTCCGGTTTTTTTCCTGTTTTTTTCCGGTTTTTTTCCAAAAGTTATTTTCCGAGATGACAGAAAAAAATTTTTAACAATCGCTTTTTATTGCAGAATTCAACGAAATAGCGTGAGTCTTATTACAAAATGCACTAATTTCATGTTTTAGAGTAGTAATTTGATTTTAAAACACCAAAAATACAATAATAAAAGTTGCCTGAAAATGGTACCAATATTTTTTGCGAAAAACAGCTAAGTTATCCCATGGAAATGCTTGTAAGGCTTCTATTAACGTAAATTCAAAGCATTGGAAGCGAATTTAACCAGTTATTGTGCCTATTTCCTTTAAAAACTTACTTGAGTTTTTTTCCGCATTTTAGTTTTGTTTCCGAGCCCCTAGGAAAAAAACCGGTTTTTTTCCGGAAAAAAAACGAAAAAACCGAGGAAAAAAACCGACCCAACAACCCTGGTTTGAATCTAAATTTCAACAATCTTTCAAGAATTTGTTTGTCTTTCACTTAAGAAAGATTCATACAGATCGGTTAATAGATTTACAGCTGCTTTGGCAAAAAAAAACTGCTGGGCTGGTTTTTTGCACACTGTACGTAGGCTATTTGACGTGCTTTATTGTAATGTAAGCGACTGATACTATTTTGGGACATTGTACAAAGAAAGACTGGTTTTTGACTAATGTTGACCTAGAGACGGGTACCACGCAACATGTGACAGGTCCACAGCATTGATATAAAAAATCAGTGATGTCAGAGTGCCTAACCTACCGCAATACCAGAAAACAACACCCCAATATGGCGGTGACATGAATGAGTACAATTCCTGTTTTCTAACTGTGTCTGTGCCCCGCCACTGGTAGGGCCCGACCGGATATCCGGATCCGGATCCGGCCGGATATGGCCATATCCGGATCCGGTACCGGATCCGGATATTACCTGCCGGATATGCCGGATATCAGTCACAGATGAGAAAACGTGATTTTTTACGTATTTGAACATAAAATTAGATTAGTTCCAGTCATTTTACGATATTTTTCGCTATTTAACTGCACAAAATGCTAAAAACCCACTCTCAAAATATCACCAGAGTGCGGAATCGCTTTGCACATACGTACATTGTACATCACCGGTGGTTTATCTTTGCCACTTAGAGTAAGGCTTCTCGTACACCCTTTTTACCTGTACAATAAATATGTCCCTATTTGTCTTCCCCTTACTTTTAGGCTTGCTCAGGATTTTGCAAAAGGAAGTATTAAATTCTTAGATCTCTGGTTGAGCCACGGCCCAATCAGGGCGAAAAAATTTGAACAAAATTAGCTTGAAAAACGCTTTTGAAAGCATTCTCAGTATAGTATTAACAGAAATTAGGAGGTATTGTAGTCCGAAGAGGTCTGGTTGGGCAATGGTCCAAGCAGGGCGAGAAAATTTTGAAATTTCAAAAAAGTGAAATTTTGTAATTGCAATAGTGAAAGCCGGTCAGCGAAAAATGGAAACATCTCCTTTTCCTGTATCTTTCCTAGTTTTTGTTGGAATTGGATGAAATTTGGAGTGTAAACGCAGAAATTCAGGGTAATTCGTGTGTAAAGAATTGACGCATGAACTCCAACGCTATCGTTAGACTTTAGGCGATAATGTAATATAACTTTTTTCGGTGACCGGCTTTCGCTATTGAAATTACCAACTTTCAGTTTTTTTGAAATTTCTCGAGAATTAGTCAAGCCTAGTGCACCAAACTCTAACACATAAAATTCCCTGAATTTTGGCACCTATTGTCCAAATTTCGGCCTATTTGGTCAAAATTTGCGGAAATGGCAGTAAAAAGAAATGTGATCATTTTTTGAGACACCCTGTATGTGGTTTATTGCATTGTAAAAATTTTTAAGTTGATCAATGATATCCGGCATATCCGGATCCGGATCCGGCCGGATATGGGCATATATATCCCGATCCGGATCCGGTAGAAATTTGTATCCGGTCGGGCCCTAGCCACTGGGCTACCGATCAACGCTTTGGGAAAAATGTACGTATATCCTTGTTATGGTAAGTTTTCTATGTAGTCCCAGGGGTAATCGGCCGTTAGCCGGCAAAATTCGGCTTTTTTATGAAAGCGCAGTAATCTGAGGTAGCGTGCAGTGATTAGTTGCTAAATCTGTAAAAGAATAAGGAATAAGGAGCAAAGGAAATTTGTTTAACACCACATTCCGGCGTCTCCGTTAAACATTTGGAAGTTGGGTGCGCTCTGGTTTTTGTTGACCACTAGAGATGCAACCGTAAAATAAAATACCGGATACCGGATACCGTATACCGGATAATTTTTCAGAAGACCGGATACCGGGTAATACCGGATAATTTAGAATCGTCAGGTGTGTAGCAAATAGGAATCAAAGTTAGATAGAAATTTCTTTTTTCTTCAAGAAAAGGTCGAATTTCTTCATTTTTTATTGCTAAAACTGGTTTAGTTGATTATGTAAACAGTAAATCGTTATGCCGAAAGAGAAAAGAGGTAAAATTTGGCGTTTTTTCGCTGAAACGGAGGATGGACGGACACTCTATTTTTAATGTTGACGAACGCGTTATCTCAAGAGGAAAGGATCAGTGCACTGGTTCGATGATTAATTATCTGAGACGTGACAAAGATCAGTACAGACCAGACAGTACATTAATGATGAGGTGCCTGACCCTATAGTGCAACAGAACATCTATGATGAGAGAAGAAGCCGGTTGGCTACAGGCTAGATAAGGCTGAAAAGTTGCTGTCAATCAAAACAAATCTGAAATTTTGAACTTTCCGCGTGTTTAAGAGATAGTATGGTGGAGTTATTTAGTACAAGTAGCACTGGTGTAGACTTGGGACTATTTATACCCTTAATATCCGCACCGCATGGCGCGTTTTACCGAAAAATTTTTAGCCGTAGAATTTCCGCTCTTTTTCTTCCGCTGCGGTTCTAAATTACGAAATTTTTCTCTTCACATTTCTGTCGTTTTGTTGTCAGCTGCTTCTCTCCCGGAAGTCTTTTAATTTTCTCTTCTTTAAGGTTAAGCGCGCGAGATGACGTCCAAAGGTGATGAATTTTTTTAGCAAATTTTTCCTATCTTTTGCATTTCGCAGTGCGCACTTTTTAGCAGTATTTCAGCCCAAATTAGCGATTTTTAGCCGAAAAATAGCGATTTTTGTCTTATAGTCACCTTGCGTATTGCAGAGTCTTATACAGGAAACTTTTTTCAGGAGATATTTTTGTGACCGATCCCAAAGCGTTCAACTGAAATCTAATTTGAAATGTAAATTTTATGCGTTTGGCACAAGTCAACATGTGCATGGATCCAATTTTTCGGCACTGCGTGATGCTGAATATCCCTGACCGGGGCTCAAAATTGAAGCTTGCCCGGTCAGCATTACTCTCTAGGTTCGGCCTATTTCACATGAAAATTTTCTTAATTTTTATAAAACTTTTATAACATTTAAGTTGGCCTTGTCAGTTTCGAAATGAAGTCGAAATTTGGGCCCGCCTTCCACTGAATTAACTTTAGCACTTGTTTCCGCAAAAATTTCACTATATGATTGTGAATGATATACAAAAGCAAAAAGTTATGGCTAAAGAGGTAAAAATAGTTTGTTTCGTCGTCGTTTTCCCATTCCAAGCCAGATGTGGAGCGTGAATTACATTTTTGTCAACGCTCCACGCAGCATGGATATTTAGGGTATAAATAGACCAAAGTGTGGTGTAGCTGTTATGTTGTACCGGTAGTAAACTATCCCTGGTCATTATGCAGAGTAAACGAGAAACTGACTGTTTACAAACGGAGCTTAAGTGATTTCAGTTAAAAACACACAATACTACATGGTTGGAACAGTTGCAGAGCTGTACACCTACCATCTAAAATATCCGGTATTATCCGGTATTATGAATACCGGATACCGGATAGTGAATAGACCCAAAAAATACCGGATAATCCGGTATATACCGGATAATACCGGTTTACGGTTGCATCTCTATTGACCACTAGGGATGCAAATGGTATAAAAAATACCAAATACCAAATACCAGATGGTATTTTCTATACCAAATAATACCAAATAATTCCAAATAGTTGATAAACAGGTCGCTAGCTGTTTGGAATGTGCGCAAAGTCATACTTTTTGTTTTTTTCAGCAAAAATATATAAGTTTTGTCTCAGTGGAAGAGTTTTTGCTGCATCTAAAAGAAATCTAGTCATGCCGAGAAAGAAAACGAGCAGAATTTGATGGTTTTTCACTTACTCGGAAAATGGGCAAGCACGTTGTAACGTTTGCGGTCTAGGCTCGGTCTCGATAAAGGGGCCGTCCATAAACGACGTCTTTCCAAAATCCCGATTTTTCGGACCCCCCTTCCCCCAAAATCGCCTTGCGTCGTTTCATGGGGGACCCCTCCCACTTTTTTTGGAGAATTTTCCATGAATGGTTGTTTTAAGCTAAACTGGTCAGAATTCTTTGTTGTTTTGCTGCTCAGAAAGGGTAAAGAGACGTCTTGTTCTGCGTATCTGCATTGTTAAACTTTTAGGAAATTAGAAATATAGAGAAAACTCTGAACAGAAGAGCTCTGACATGGCATACAGTCGCAAAATATGCAGAATTTATCGCTTAAATGCTAACTGTTTAGTTATTTAAACTATTTGGTATTATTTGGTACATAAAAATACCAAATACCAAATAATACCAAATACCTAGAAAATACCAAATAATACCGAATAATACCAAATAATACCGGATACCATTTGCATCCCTATTGACCACCGGCCGAAATTGCGTAAACTTGGGTAAAGCTGGTTTAAAGCATGCAGTAATTAGAAGCTTTATGTGTGAAATAATAATCAGGAGATCGGGAGCAGCCGTTTGATACTACACTCGATGGTTTTTGTTAAACATTTACGATCGGAGTCCCTATTTATGGATTTGATTGAATGAGGATTCGGTTTTAGCTCCAAAACATAATCCGATTCCTGGTATCCAGTATTTTTTACGGTTGCATCACTAATCAATACGGTGCAGCAAGTAAGAATTAGCGCGAGGAGGATAATAATTGGGATGCAAATGGTACTATAAATATATCAAATACAAATAGTAGATAAATGGTATTTTCTGAACCAAATAAATGATACCAAAAATAGTTTTCAAAATTGGTCATAAGCAATCTGAACTGATCCAAAAGATTATCTCTCTGATTTCGTGACCCAAATCAAGCTTTGCCACGTTCAGATAACCCTGCCCTACTGGAAAAGGAATTTTAACAAGCTGTATAACGTCCTGCAACTCATGTTCACATGTCTGTCAGCTGAGTCTAGTCAAATAAGGTCGTACAGGAATCATCTCCGATATACACGGCCCAGGTTAAGAAGTTTGGACGAAAGTGGAGCATTCATTTCAAATATCAATTTTAAGAAGAATAATCATAATCATAAATTGAGATTGAGACAGGCTGGAGAAAACGCAGATAGTCGCAGAGAAAAAACAGATCATCAGGATAATCCTTCTCAATACTGTCTCAATCTCAATGCATGAATTTTTTACACATAAAATATCCCACAGTTTTGCAGAGTTCCCCAAATTTCAAGTCATTTGGCGAACATTTGCTGAAATGACAACAAAAAAAGGAAATGTTTCTGTTTTTAACGCTAACCTATAGGCACTGAAAGTAGCAACTATCACGTATTCTTGAATTTCTCAGGATTGAGTCAAGCTTCCTGCACCAAACTTTAACACGCAAAATTCCCCTATTTTGGCACCTAAGTTTCAAATTTCAGCCAATTTGGTCAAAATTTGCAGAAATGGCAGCAAATAGAATGTTTTTAGGAATTGTGATAGAAAAATGACAGATCATCCACCGAACCGATGTCCCATTTGCGACAATGTCCTATTTTCTTGTCCCCTGGACCGTCTGGAACATGAACTGACCTTGCGACACCACATCAGAGTCAGTCAGAAGAATCCGAACGCTTGGCACCGGTGCGAACTGTGCGACTTTTCCTGCGACAGTCTGGCCGATTATTCGCAGCACGTAGAGAGCGATTTACACAAGCGCAACGTCTACAATTTCGTCTTGAGCAAAAAACAACCGCGGCCCCCTTACTTCGCACCCCCTTATCCCCCGATGTTCAACCCCTGGCGATCTAGATTCCCGATGCCCCCAGTTGCCAACTCCCCCTTCCACCCACCCCTCCGGGGCTTGGGTCCCTGGCAGGACTTCTCTGTGGACATGCGAACGCCCTATTGGTCGCCGAATTTTCCCCCTCCCCCTCCCCCCATCAGAAATCAGTACCCCACCCCTCCGCGACCGCAAGCGCGCAAGTCTGTGAACAAGGTTAAGAGAAATAAGGCCAAGTTAAAACAGTTGAAGCTAAGACAAAAGGAAAAGAAACAGTTGAAGCTGAAAGTAAAGGAGGTCCGCGCCAATTGTCAGCAGAAACAGTCGGTTGCCACTGGAGCGAAGGCTGGCTCTGAGAAGGTTGCTGGTTCGTATAAAAGTGCTGCTGGCTCTTCCGGTGCTCAACTGGTTTCTGTGAAAAAAGTTGAGGCTGACAGTACCACTGCCATTGTCAAATCGCCTCAGGTATGGAACTGTTGGCAAAAAACAACATATATGGTACCAGTACACATATAGGGAACACCAGTACCATATAAGGAAGTGGTACCCTATGATACCACTAGAAGTTACTACCCAGTTTCATATTGAAACGTCTTTTACTAGTAAAACCACGAACACAGAGGATACAATAACCACACGGTGAGAAACACAAATACACACACAAGAAGATCCGAATCACGAACATTCATTCTTCATTCTGTGTTTGTGGTTTTAATAGTAAAATACGTTTCAATGTATACTGGTACCATATATGTTGTTATTTCCCTGGCTGTAGAGAGTAGATTTTGTTATTTGTGTCGCAGAGTGGGCCATTTATCTATCGCCGGTTTCGTCTTGCTGTTACTTTTGTGTTGGTCAATCAATATAGCTGGATTTTTAACGCAACAGCCACAAATTCTCTGAATTATTACTCTCAAAGTTTTGGCCCAGTCCGTCACTTCAACCACCAGTTATGCACATGCACGTGTCCGCCGTCAAAATGAACATGTGGATGTGCATTACTAGTGGTTTAAGTGACAGGCTCGGCTGAAACTTTGAGAGTAATAATTGAGAGGATTAGTGACTGTTGTGTTAAAGTTTCAGCCAAATTGATTGACGTAACCGACGGTAAATGGCCCACCCTTTTGAACATAAAACAGTCACGCAGTTAACGCCGTTTATGGTACTGGCACCATGTAAGGTGCCGGTACCGTACATAGTACCGGTGCTTAGGGTAGTGGCACTATATGGTACCCCCACGTTTGAGGACTGTGGGGATACCATATATGGTACCCCTACCCTGCCTTCGCGTTAGTACCGGTACCATATATGGTACCACTCAGTTCAAATTTCGTACCATATGGTAGTGGTATCATATTCAAATTTCTTACCATATGTACCACCTCAGGCCGCGAACGTGGGGTACCATACATGTAACAGCTCCGGGCCGACCTGGGGGGAGGGGGGCAGGGGGTCGAGGGGGGTTTCGCCCAGAGGGTGGTCCAAAATTTCAAAGAGCTCCAAAACGCCTGGAAATGCGTTTTTAGCACGTTTTTTTCAGTAAGGACGCTAAAAATCGCTATTTTAAGAGCCAGTTTAAGTTACTGACGACCCTGGGAGGACAACTTTGAGGCGAGGTTCTCCGATTTGGCTCAAATTTTGCATGCAGACATATATTGATGTAAGAAACATTACCTGCAATTTTCAGCTTCCGGGAGGCCCCGGTTCCGGAATTAGAAAAATCAGAAAATTTCGGTTTTTCGTCAATAACTCACTTACTTTTCGTCGTAGCGAGTTGGGAATGCCATTTTTGAAATTCTCGCGTCACGCCCGATCAGGCTAAGTGATTCAAAATTATTTTTTCGCAAAAAATTTTTTTCTGCTCCACTGGAGGGCTGATTCCAGGAAACCTAGAGTCCGGACAGGTCTAGAGATGTCCTAAAAATGTAGCGCTATCTTTTCTCTACAACATATAAAGAAATGAGCAAAATCGCTTTTTACCGCAAATTGAGAAAATTGAGCTTGAAAGTTGAAAATCAAGGTCCCAGAACGAAAAATACCATATGCGCTGCATAGTTTGGGCAGCTGTATCTCGGGCACCATTAGACCGATTGAAACCAGGTTACCGGCAATAGAGCCGCCTTTTTGTGCTCTTTTCAACGGTTTTTATTTATGCTTAATACATAACGTTTTGGCGGGAAATTCAAATTTTACTATTTTTCTTGCTGACAACATTGATTGTGTGTGGTCTCTGAAATTGTATGTGAATGTTTATGTTTCTTAAAGACTGCATCTTTGATTGTGTCTACATATAAAGTATTTCACTGATACTCATTTTGACATAAAAACTTATTGGACAATATACCAACCAGGTAGGTTACATTTGTATCATCATTACTGAAAACGCCATGTGCGGAAGAAATGACTTTGATTCAGACTTTGCTGCTGTGTTGGTATGTTGAGTGTATAAAATCTGCGCACAGGCAGTACACCAACAGAAACGCGTGAAACAACCCTAAATAAGAAATTTGTGTTCTAGGCTTCAAGCAGACATGGGCTAGCATTTCGGCTGATGGGGGAGGTGGAATTTTCAATTCCTGATGGGGGTAGGAGCGCCTGAGGGGACGGTAAGCCAAAAAGTCCGATTTTTGGATAAAATAAAATCAAGGTTTTTGGCCTGTTTTTCGTTAAAATAGGTTAAAATAAGCTGTTCTGAGCTCATTTACACCTAATCTAGGCATATTTTTATCATAACTTTCCACACAAAATTCTTGCAAAAAATTCCTGATGGGGGTCAACCCGCATCAGCCGCTCTTTGCCCATGTCTGGCTTCAAGTTGGGCTGATTGTGTTTTAGTTATGATCAAAACGACTTACCAGGTGTCGTACACTCTGTGTGGATAACGAACATTCTGACTGTCAACAAAGCCTTGAACTGAAGTAATTTCACCAACATCTTTTGCCCAAAGTGCATAAGTGATGTTTGTGCCTGTGCGGATGGGATTGCTGGGCAGCTGTACAGCATTTGTTCAGCGTGCCGCACCTCGTAAACTGATGTACAGTTTCTGCCCCACTAGATTAGTTCCACTTTGTGCAATAGCACTTGTCAGAAAACTGATCAAAAACAGATTTTCTGAAGATTTTGGAAAAGAGTTGAGCTACTTCCTTACCCACATTGTACTGTAGATACCTTGCTTCTCAGGTCCTATGCCATGCCATTCATGTATGCAGATTTCTGGGTTTGTGCTCCAAAATCCAAACCATTCATGAATGCGAAATGTGATTGTATTATTATTTCCATTTGTCGGTGGAAGTTCGATTTCCTCTATATAAACAGCATTTGTTCTTTTACCTGCTATAGGGAAAATTCGGAGTCCATGTACCTGAAATTCGTGCTTACAGTGTTTTGTGCTTTTTTGAAAAAGTCGAGTATGTACTTCTTTGAACACAGGCAGCATCTGTGCAAAGACCGATACACGATTTCTTGGCATCGGTGCTGTCAAGCTGATATGGTATACTGTGACTTGGTCAGGCGCATTTAATGGATTGAACAACAGTTCGATCGTGAATGCTGGGAAATTTCCATCAGCATGGAGAAAGTCCCCAATTCTTACTTGTAGTTGTGCAGCCTCCCTGTGGTGTGCACTCAATACTGGTAGCATAGATGTGTCTCTGAAAATCCCCAGGTTTCAGGTTTTTATTCGTTAAATGATACTGTACTGTATGTTGTTCACTTGTACTTTTTCTGATCCCGTTGTAAATATGCCTCCATTGGGCAACTGGTTATGCTTTTTATTGATTTCTCTTGAACAGCTTCAGTGACAGCTTCTAGCGAATGACACTCGTGGTTCTTAATGATCCAGATGCAGTTCCTTGTGCCACACAAAGACCCATGAAAACAGTTGACACAACTTGTGTTTGCCGTAAAATTGTTTCTTCTGTAAAATTGTAAAATTTGTTTTGTAAAATTCTCCTATGTAGAACATATGCATGGTAACAGCCGTTCAAGGATGAGGCACATTCATTTAGCTGGACTGAAAGAAAAAAATTTGCAGTGCAATCCCGTTTTATTTGTTTCGCAATGCTCTTACATCTGCTACACTGAGGCGTTTCGACAATCTCATCCCCACGATGCACCATGCGCCACACACGGAGAAATAGACTTTGAGCAAATTTGAAATTTCCAAGCCTCAGCTGACCATAGGTGTACAGTTCATTTTTTCCTTCAGTGTTGGTATAGAATGCGCTAAGTCAACACTAGAAAGCATAGCCAGTGCACCACCCCATGAATGCCCAGTGAATATAATGCTATGCAGCGGAAACTGAATGGAAACTTCATAAACAATCTGCTTCAGTGGTTGCCAGATCGGATGCAGTGCATCCCACACTACTTTATTGACTTTTCCACCAATGAGTGTTGGTGTAGTTGGAAAACGGCTTCTTTTGGTTAGTGTACCACCTCGGAATGCAATTATGACAGCATTCTGTCTGCTATCTAGGGCCAACAATCCCTGACAATCATTTGCCAACAGGTCACAGGAGTGGGAAATGACTTGAGTGTGTTTTTATGGCAAATGGAGTACCAGTTAATACCATATAGCTAGATACAATCAAAGATCAAAGAATTTAAGAAACATAAACATTCACATACAATTTCAGAGACGACAAACAATCAATGTTGTCAGAAAGAAAAATAGTAAAATTTGAATTTCCCGCCAAAAACGTTATGTATTAAGCATAAATAAAAACCATTGAAAAGAGCACAAAAAGGCGGCTCTATTGCCGGTAACCTGGTTTCAATCGGTCTAATGGTGCCCGAGATACAGCTGCCCAAACTATGCAGCGCATATGGTATTTTTCGTTCCGGGACCTTGATTTTCAACTTTAAAGCTCAATTTTCTCAATTTGCGGTACAAAGCGATTTTGCTCATTTTTTATATGTTGTAGAGAAAAGATAGCGCTACATTTTTAGGACATCTCTAGACCTGTCCGGACTCTAGGTTTCCTGGAATCAGCCCTCCAGTGGAGCAGAAAAAAATTTTTTTTCGAAAAAATAATTTTGAATCACTTAGCCTGATCGGGCGTGACGCGAGAATTTCAAAAATGGCATTCCCAACTCGCTACGACGAAAAGTAAGTGAGTTATTGACGAAAAACCGAAATTTTCTGATTTTTCTAATTCCGGAACCGGGGCCTCCCGGAAGCTGAAAATTGCAGGTAATGTTTCTTACATCAATATATGTCTGCATGCAAAATTTGAGCCAAATCGGAGAACCTCGCCTCAAAGTTGTCCATTTTACTTCAGGCATGGGTCGCGAGTAACTTAAACTGGCTCTTAAGCTGCCAAATAGCGTTTTAGAGCTAAAAACAAGCAAAAAATGACAAAAAGGGCTTCCAAAAACACCGATTTCTCTTAAAGATCAGCAGTGGAAACGCCAAATTCGGTTCCCAAAGGCTTTTCAAGCGAATTTTAGGCTAAAAATTAGTGATTTCAGAGCCAGTTCGTTAGTACTGGAGCCGCAACTAGTACTTGTGTTTTTCGGTCGGGGGGGGGTCCGGTAACCTCTCCCGGGGGTGAGGGGGGTTGGCCTTTTCAGCTAAGGGGTAGCCCCCCAAACCGCCCTAGTACATGTATGGGGGGTACCATATATGGTGCCGGTACGATATGGTGTCACTACCTAAGGTACCGGTACCGTAAACGGCGTTAAGTGCCTGACTGTACAAACTGTAGTACTAACCAATCAAACTTTACTTCCAGTAAAGTAGCCAAACTGAGGCAGAGCCGACCTTGTGAAACTTGTAAAAAACCGGCTAAACGTTTCAGTTTCCCATGCCCTCTCTGGACAAGAAGTCAAAATGGGAGCGAATTCTGCGCAAAACCGGCGACAAGTTCTCCAAGGACAAAACGCTTCGCATGTCCCTGGAACGGCGGAAAAAGTACCGTTTGATCAATTCGTCCGCTCAAAATACCGCCAGCAGCAGCAGCAAAGCGGAATCGGCCGTCGACATCTCGAAACAGCCGCGAAAGCGCTCTGCCATTCTAGTGGAGGTAGAAAAGGCGGTGACGCAGTCGAAGCCGCAAGAAAGGACGTTCGCATTGACTGCCAAGCCTGTCAGGGATCAACGCCGTTCGCCGCCTCCTAAAATGGTCAAAGCGGAACCTGAGGTGGAGATCATGAAGGAAAAGTTAAAAGCCACTTATCACAATCAGCCGCAGGTTGTCAAAGAGGAAGAGCCGGAACCGCAAGAGGCGGTGGTCTATGACCCGGTCGGGGTGCCTGCTGAGGTCGGTTGGTTTTGATGTCTTTTATGAATTCAACTTCAACCTTTAATTTTCCATAATGTTTTTCCGGTGTTAAAAATGTCAGATATACCTAATCTCGCTTTTTCTTGACTTTTGTGGTAATCAGAACTTCCTCTACACTTACTTCCTCTAATTGACTATTTTATCTGCAGTTCATTAGCATTCCTTAGGAAATCTGAACACCACGGTTGGCAATACAGGTGATATCAGTAGTCAAACTTGATGAAATGTATGTTTTCTGGTCGGTTAGAGCGTTTAATTAATAGCTATCTATCTACTATTTAGAACTCATTTTACACTTATTATTATGCTAATAGCACAAAATTTTTTCCAGTAATTTCGAAAATTTCAGTACTTTCGTTGAATTTTTTCCGTTTTTTTCCGACCCCCTAGGAAAATTTCCTTTTTTCCTTTGGAAAATTTCCATGCACCATCTCTAGGTCGCTGTCTGGATACATGTAACAGGTCATCCGCCGATGAGAAGGAGGTTGAGGGGGTCTGAGCCCAAATTCTAGAGAAGGGGTTTCGTCAAAGTCGCTATTTTGGCTCAAATACAGCTAAAAAGTGCTGTTTTACAGACGATTTTGATAATTTCAGTGTTTGGAATTCTAAAAAATTGTAAAAATCTGCTGAAAAAAAATTACTTCCTCAAACGTCTGGCCTAATTCGGGTGAGGTACCGACCTCCCGTACCCAGTTTTACATGCATGGCTGTTAGTGTTGTTAGGCTCTTTTTTTTAAATAAAAAGGCTTTTTTGAAGGCCCATTTCGAAAATTTTTTATTTTATTCACAGTATGGAAATTTTGGGGGAAAATCGCTGAATTTAGCCTCAGATATACATTAGCAGTGCAGTTCTATCAATTTCTTGCCTATTCTAAGCCTAAAAATAGGTTTTGAAGGGCAGCAGCCACTCTGTGAGCAATGCTGCAAGTAGATTATCGACTCTCAGGCTGTAACACTACGTTTGAACCAAAGTATCAGCTTTGTATTTAAAGTTGCTTCTGATGCATCCTTGCATCTCCTACAAGCTATATCTCATGCTAGGAAAAAATTTTGAAAAAAAAAATTCGAAATGAAAAATTTTCATTAAAAAAAGTTTTTTTTGTCTTTCAAAAAAATTTTTTTTTACAACTCTAATGGCTGTCAGATTCACTCGTTGGTTGAATGTTCTTCTTTCACTGTTCTTTCTTTTAGGAAATGTTCGCAGAAGAAGCAACAAGAGAAGAGCCAGAGTGCTCGCAGCAGAACCAATTAATGCAACTTCTAGAACCTGCCCAGCCAGAGACAAAGGTATTCGCACGATCAGAGTACCTAGCACTTTGTCCAGTAATGTCTTCCAGCATTTTTTGAAGTTCTGGCTAAATTTCAAACAGTGAACGCTAAATATTAGTTATCAGGCTTTTTAGCTCGATACGATTTGAATCCAGACGGTTGATTGTGATTTTTTAACTCTTCCTCTGAACCGTACGCCGTAGGCTGTAGCTGGTTTGTTACATTGCGTACATGTACTGCAGTCAGGCAGGCACTTAACGCCGTTTATGGTACCGACACCATAATATGACCTCAGGAATTGAAAATTCTACCCCCGGGGGCCCCCTCAGTCGAAATGCTAGCCCATGATGTCTGCATATATGGTGCCACTACCTTAGGTACCAGTACCATATATGGTGTCGGTACCATAAACGGCGTTAAGTGCCTGACTGTACTAAGGGGCTTGGCTTTCGGGCTATGGGTTGGCCTTAGCTAGAAAACCCGAAGCCTATTCCGTACCCTTACCCCACCTCTTACATGTTTGGCTGCACGGTATGATTAGAAAATAGCTCGATGGTTCGGTTTGCAGCTGGAAAAATTGCAACGACTGTGGCGCTTGTGCGAGCTGGAAGATCAGTTGGGGGAATCTGTACGAGAGTGCGACGCTCAACTGGAAGCCATTCAGCAGCAAACTAAATTCTTCGATCAACGGAGAGTCGCGGTAAAGCCTCTATGGGCTGGAAGAAAAGAATGATCTGTAATTTTAGCTGACCGTCGAAATTGGAAAAGTGCAAGCAGCCAGAAGATCCCTATTGGCCGACAAAAATCTGTGAACCGGTCCGATCTAGTGGAACTTTACTTGCGTGTCTTTTCTGTAAACTGGCTTCAGTACTTAACAGCGCTGCCAAATCGTTAGAAAATGTTCGCGTGTGTGTTGTTGATGCGAACAAAAATTGCCGGCTTTACGGAAAATACACCAGAAAATTTGTTTACAGTTTGTTGTAGTTTCGAGCGACTAGTAGAACCCGATTACTGTGCACTATTGTATACTGTACTGAGGTGCTGTGCTGTATTGATTTGTTTTCTTGAACAAGTTCTTTTTCTCTTGGGATTAGTTGACTTTAAATTAGAACCGTTCTCCAGGGGTTCTGTTTCCGACCTAAGCTAGGTCTAGCGATTTGGCCTTGGGCACGAGCGTACGTTTATGCGTACTTATTTTATAGCAACTTTTCTAGGTGCCATTCCGGGGGAAATCGGTCGGTAATCGATTAAGTTAGGCGATAAAGGTGGATTCAAACTCGTGTACGAAAAGATCGCCAGGCGACTTTTCGGCACTGTCGCGGTTTAGGGATCTTTTCAAAGTTTAGCTATACTCTTCCACTTTGGTATACTAGTTTACAAGAACTGTCTGTAAACTATTTTACTTTGGCTGACTTTTGGCTACTAGTTTACTTTAGATGACTAATGCATCTGTTTTACTTCAGCTGCCTTTTTATCGGCGCCCGCCGATTTCTTCGCAACCGAATTCGACGCCCAGCCGTGGGAACTGCCGCGAAGCCCACCTAGTTTACTACAGGTAGGGATGGGCACGCTTCGTCCGGCTGCGCCGTTTAGAAAATACAAAAATACGGGCAAAATATGGTCCGAAAACGGTTTTCGCAACTTCAAGCGCAAATTCTTTTTTATGTTCGATTATTGATGGTAGGAAGTGATGTATATATATGAAACAGAGTACGAGCTATCGAATAAGATGCATTTTGAACCATAATTCAGCCGTTAAAGGGCATTTTTTTCTCAAAAACTGAATTCGTCGTTTTTCAACGTCCATTTTCTGTTGAAAGGAGAGTTTATTTAAATTGGTTTCAATCGGATTTGAAATCAGCGTAACTTGTTACCCATATAGCACCACTCTCTTTCTTAACGCAGTTTGACGCGGTCCCCACAAATTGGATTCTTTCTTAACTACTGAAAATCGGCTTTTTCGGGGATTTTTTTCGTGTTCCTGATTGTTGTGATAAAACGATGGATTCAGCGAAAAGGTTTCAATCGGTTCTGAGTACTGTAGACTTCAGGCTTTCGAATGATACAAGAATTGGCGCTCTGCTGTTTGTCGTTAACCCCACAAACGGTGTTGAAGTTTCTGTAACCCTAAATTTTTCCCATTTCAGTATTTTATTTTGTGCGACGCTTGCAATCATACTTTTTCGCATTAATTTAGCTGTGTTACGGATATTCACAGCCTTCTAGTAGATTTTAAACAATCAAGTGGGTTGCATCTTCGTAAATCGCGCCACAGAAAATCAGTCCCAGTTCAAACGTGCGACCAAATGCTAATTACTAAACTGCGCGGCTCACACAAAAACTGTTTTTAACACGAATTTCTCTAATTCTTCATGAAATCAAGTGCGGTTTTTTTGCGTAATTTATCGCATCCGGTCATGCTATCGCCGTTTTAGCATAAACTTTTTTTTGTAGCTCGAGTTATTCAAATATATTGCCCATAATAAAAATGGTACCAAGTGCGCCATAGAAAAGTCCTTCGCAGGCGGCTGTCATTAAATCGCATTTTTCTAATTTTAAATGAAATCGAATGCGGTTTTTTGCCTGAATTGTCCTATGCGGTCATGCTATCGGCCCTTTCAGCATATTTTCGTTGTCGTAGCGCGAATTATTAAAAATGATCGCTCATACCTACTACAGGTGACTTATTGCTTCTGTTTAACTTTAGATGACTAATCGACCTGTTTTACTTTAGCTGCTTCTTTATCGACGCCCGGCTGTGGGAAACTGCCAAATAAATTGCGGTCCGATCGGACTGCTAGTGTAGTTTGGCTGACTTTTAATACTATTTTATTTCAGGTGACTTTTGATACTAGTGTATTTTGGCTGACTTATTGTCGAAACTCCACTATGGGTCGAACGTTACCGCCTCCGGGGCAGCTCGACATACCCTCACCGGGCGATTGTCGAGCAGACTCTAAAATGCCCCAGGTCGACCTGGCTAGTCCCCAAATGGTAACGAAACGCCTCCCCAGTCACGTATCATGTTCCTTCCTGTTTTGCCAGGTAACTAACATTTTTGCTGAAGTAACCCATCGATGGTCCATTTAAAGTAATAGTGCTATCTGTGCCCTGCGATGCGCCGCCAGCCGCTGTTCTGCTGACGAGCATTGTGGCTGAAATAGCCTGCCGATGGTCCATTTTAAATTATAGGTTCCATCTGAAGCGCAGTCGCCTTCTGTGCCTTTGCCGATCGGTTGCGATCCAGTGTGCAGACTAATGTGGTAGCGCACTGTAACAAACCAGGTCAAGAAGTCTCAAAGGCTGTTTCCTAACACCGAACCTTTGTAGTCTGGCGGTGGATTTGGCTTCACAACGACCACCTGCGTTCCCACGATCCATTGGTTGACCGCGAAAGACAGTTTTTGCTCAGGTCCAATTTCTATGTGAACCTCAGTGATGTACACACCGTCGTCTCCCTTTTCCCTGCGCAGTTCCAGCTCTTGCAGCTAAACAACTCAATTGAAGTAAACTACAAACACACTTTCAGACTCACAGTGCCTCCACCAACGTGCACAGCAAGCGCCCACATCTTTCGATGGACAGTGTTGGTCAGACTTCCTTTCAATGTTACATCGGTTGTCTGTGTCAACGACACCAATCGCACAATTAGTGGGTCCGGGTTTAGGTCCGTGTAGGCGTGATCAAAACCTCCAACGTCCAGGGTAAGAACCAGATCTATTTGTACCACATGTACGTGCAGGCAGTGTTTCGAAAACTAGTACTGTATGTATGTTTACTTGCGAGATGAGTGTCCAGGCCGGATATCAAATGATGAGCGTGCATCCGGGAGAGGTCAAGCATGGAGTCAGCTCCTTGCAAAGAAGAAACCGCTGCTGCACGCATGCAGCTGGACACAAATCTGCAGCGCCCCAAACCCCATCCTCAGACTGCTCAAGATGAGCCCGATATCATTGTTGACGATCGATTGGCAATAACCGAAAATCAGATGGCTCGTTAGAGTTTTAAACAAAGAATAGTCCTACTGATGAGAAAAAATAGGTCGTGGCATGCTGCCAACAGAGTCTGCTTTATGATCGCGGTCCCATTGCCCATTATTGCTTGTACACTGTACACCAGAAACTGGCACACACCGCATCCCAGCACGCTACCCTCTAGCTCCAGTTCAGGAGCCTGACATTGCGACCCCGCCAATGATGGCAGAACCATCAATATCAGTAGCGTGGCGAGCATTGAAGGTTTCGTAGAATGAAAATTTAATCAGTTTACCAGCAAGTGGTCAGTCGGAAACGCAAAAACGTTCAGCCTTTTCACCTCCCACAAAGCCAGGACAGACAGTATTGTTTTTAATGTCGGCAGGACTGACAAGCCACAGCACCGACTAGTTCTGGACGATTAAAATTTTAAGAATAAACTCTACTGTCTGTCCCTGCCGCAGTGCGCGTTTACGTCACAGCGACACGTGCAGGGCTTTGATTGGCGTTGCAAGAAAAACTGTCTTTAAGCGGGTTTGTTCTAAGGAGGTACGAGACCAAAATACCTTAAATATATACTAAACTATTGCGTGACTGTCATGTTTTACTTTTTAAACCAGTCTTTATCCATCCGAATGTCCTTACCTATGTATGTAGGAATACCTATGCTCAATACACTGTACATGCATGTATGCATGTACTACGTACGTAACTGCTGTGTGACCAAACCGACCACTATGCTTTATGTAAATTTCTGCTCAACTATTTGCGGAAATAGTACAACTGTTGCAATGCAAGTGTGTTTTGTCTTGGCTTTGCTTTATTGTTTGTGCACGCGACTGCAAGCATGTTTCGTCGTAAACACAAAGCTTTCCTTTTTTTGTCAGCACGCTTGTTTTTTTGGGATTTCTGTACCTGACAAAAGACATAAAACACGTTCAGAGAATGAAATGCAACAGAAACAGAAGAAGCATGCAAAGTGATTTTTTTCTGGCGGCCCACGTTTTGTCGCGCGGCTGCAGTAGTCTCTTCGAGCGTAATTTCTTCCAAAGGGTTCTGATGTCGGAAAAGGAAAGAACGTTTCCGCTAGCGTTTGCCATGCTAGTTTATGAAGATCTGGCACAACTGGAACTGTTTCTGAGTGCGACCTATATGCCGCAGAACTGGTACTGCTTCCACGTTGACAGAAAGGCGCCTGTGCTCTTCAAGAAAGCAGTAAACCTGATCGCGTCCTGTTTCAATAACATATTAATCAGCAAAAACGAGCACAATGTGACTCGATGGGGCACATAAGTAACTTTAGGAAAATTCAAAACCTAAGACAGATTATTATTATTATAGAATAACGATTTCCCATTGAAAACAAATCTGGAATTAGTAGAGATTCTCCAGGCACTGGATGGAGCCAATGACGTCAATTTGGCAGTGCCGAACCCTAGCTGGTTCCAGTACAAATGGGAATTTTCTGTTTATGGTAGAGAGCTAGTGCCAAAAAGAACGAGGCAAAGAAACAGACAAGCTGACACCAATTTCACTATCTACAAAGGCTCCGTGCAAACGACAATCAGCAAACCATTCGTCGACTACATCATGCAGGATGCTCGGGTTCCAAAGCTAATCGACTACCTCGGCTCTACACTTCACTCAGGAGAACACTTCATGTCGACTCTCAATCACGACGAAAACTTTAGTGCGCCTGGGGATATCCTGGTTAGTTTACAGTGCTTACATTTGGCAGCTTGAGTACATGTGTACATATGTATGATACAGTTAACACCTATTCTCTAGGCTTACTTTTTATCCTAATTTTCTATACAAAACTCTACCAAAAATTCCTGAAGGGGTGTAGTAGGGTGGGTACACCCTCCTTTGCGGTGGAGGTAGGAAGAGAACGTATGTCGAAAATAATATAACTAATGAATTGTGTGCTAAAACTATCTATTTTCATGTTCAGTATGCCTTTTAAATGCGTTTTAAGGCTAAATAAAAAAAAATTTTTGCCCTGGTCGGCAGAAGCCCAACCAGGCCACTTTAAACTACTAAAACTTTTAATTTCTGTTAATTTTAAACGCGTTTTTGAAGACTAGTTTTGCTAATTTTTTTACCCTTGTCGGGCGGGCATCAGCGCAACCAGGCACTTTCAAAATTTTACATCCCCCTTTGCAAAATCCTGAATATGCCACTGCCTTTGCCTGTAGACACACGTACATACGTGATACAGCACGTACGTACTGACATAAGTACATACGTGACGTGATTCAGTATGTACATACAGTACAGACATAACGACATATGTGATACAGTACGTACGTACTGACATAAGTGACGTGACTAATGTACACGTATGTGACATGATTCAGTAACATTTAGTGTATAATACAGTACGTATTTCAGGCTCCTGTCTGAAACCGTCTGATAAACTCGGCACTGAGAAGGAGTGGGTGACCCGATTTACTGTGTGGAAAGGCTACGAGTCAGTCAGATGTAGAGGCATATGGCGGCACTGGTCCTGTGTCTTTTCAGTGGATGACCTCAACATGCTGCAGTCGCGAAAAGAACTGTTCGTGAACAAGTTCAAGCCAACCGTTGATGGCATGGCAGCCGTCTGTTTGCATGAATGGCTCCACAACAAAACCGTTCTGCAAGACAGTTCAGTGAATACCTCCTACTATGAATCATTGCCTGCAGTACAGTTTCAAAAGTGGAAACGGGACAATCCTGACAAATCTACTTCTGTTTTTCCATGCCCGCGTTGCAACAGCTGTCTCTTTCACTAAACTCTCATCTGACATTTTGTAGTCTGCGTGCTGTCTGTAGTTCTGTAGCCAGGCTATCTGGTGCTCGGAGTCCTATCCCTGGACTGAGGGCAGGCTAGGAATCAACTGTCGAGCGAACTACTGACAGCAAACAGACTATACAGTATACTGCTAAAACAACTTTCATTAGCAATTAACGTACAAACAACAGATATCTACGTCTGCACTGTCATCAGTTCTAGCCAGGCTATCTGGTGCTCGGAGTCCTATCCCTGCACTGATTGCAGGCTAGGATTCAACTGTCGAGCTTACTGTTGACGGTAAAGATGGCAGAAAGAGGCAGTTAGTCGCAAACGTTTATCCTTCCTGTGAAATGTGTTCATATTTTTTTAATTTTCTAGTAAATCTGTTAAAAATATGAATGCACAAGCAATCACTGGGCGAGAAAAGTTTAGAAAATTAGCAATTACAAACGCATTTAAAAGGTATTCATTGCATAATTATTAACAATAATGAGCTGGTTTCTGTAGTTTAAAGCGAAATGGTTGGGGTTTTGCACAACCAGGCCGAGAAAATTTTGAGAAATTGGCCTTCAAATCTAATTTAAAAGGCATCCTGAAGATAAAAAGACAGTTTTGGTACATAATTCATTCATTACTCTTAATTTTAGTCAATGTTTCCTTCTAACTCCACTGCAAAGGGGGTGTACACCCCCCCAGGTACGCTACTGCAAGCAATCACTGTTAAGCTGGGGCTAGGTGTCTTCGTGGCAGATGTTCCAGCGGCAATCCAGGAAGGTGGCATGCAGATCGAAGTCAGCATCTCCTGGCAAAGCAGGAACAAGATACGTGACTGGGGGAGGCGTTTCGTTACCATTTGGGGACTAGCCAGGTCGACCTGGGGCATTTTAGAGTCCGCTCGACAATCGCCCAGTGAGGGTATGTCGAGCTGCCCCAGAGGCTACCGCCTCTGGGGCAGAGGTAACGGCAGAGAACGGTAACGTTCGACCCATAGTGGAGTTTCGACAATAAGTCAGCCAAAATACACTAGTATCAAAAGTCACCTGAAATAAAATAGTATCAAAAGTCAGCCAAACTACACTAGCAGTCCGATCGGACCGCAATTTATTTGGCAGTTTCCCACAGCCGGGCGTCGATAAAGAAGCAGCTAAAGTAAAACAGGTCGATTAGTCATCTAAAGTTAAACAGAAGCAATAAGTCACCTGTAGTAAACTAGGTGGGCTTCGCGGCAGTTCCCACGGCTGGGCGTCGAATTCGGTTGCGAAGAAATCGGCGGGCGCCGACAAAAAGGCAGCTGAAGTAAAACAGATGCATTAGTCATCTAAAGTAAACTAGTAGCCAAAAGTCAGCCAAAGTAAAATAGTTTACAGACAGTTCTTGTAAACTAGTATACCAAAGTGGAAGAGTATAGCCAAACTTTGAAAAGATCCCTAAACCGCGACAGTGCCGACTTTTCTGCAGGGCGACTCATTTGTAATATACGCGCCACGCGTCATCTTCCAGGTGTTGTTGCGGCGGAAGATGTGACGGGGCGTGTTGGTGCGTATATTACAAATGACGGAGATGATAATCACTGGAATGGAACGCTGGAATGGAATGGAACGGAAATCACTGGAACGGCAAATTATTCCGTCAAAACACTCGAAACGCATCCTGCAGCTATTTACGAGACTATACGCGAAAGTCTATGGGTCACTATCCTATCGAAAATATTGCGATTCAGATATTTTGGAAGCTTGTTATGCTGGATTTGAGGCGAGGAGGCCTATTCCCTCCACACGCGCATCACCCAGGGCTGTTTGTTTTCCGGAAGAAAACTCAAGCCGGTTTTTTTTCGGTTTTTTTCCTGTTTTTTTTTTCGGTTTTTTTCCAAAAGTTATTTTCCAAGATGACAGAAAAAATTTTTTAACAATCGCTTTTTATTGCAGAATTCAACGAAATAGCGTCAGTTTTATTAAAAAATGCACTAATTTCATATTTTAGAGTAGTGATTTGATTTTAAAACAACAAAAATACAATAATAAAAGTTGCGTGAAAATGGTACCGGTATTTTTTGCCAAAAACAGCTAAGTTATGTCATGGAAATGCTTGTAAGGCTTCTATTAACGTAAATTCAAAGCATTTGAAGCGAATTCAACCAGTTATTGTGCCTATTTCCTTTAAAAACTAGCTTGAGTTTTTTTCCGTATTTTAGTTTTTTTCCGAGCCCCTAGGAAAAAACCGGTTTTTTTTTATCGGAAAAAAACGAAAAAACCGAGGAAAAAAGCCGACCCAACAGCCCTATCACACTGACTTTATAAGCCTTATTTTCAAGCTTTAGGCTTAGGTTCAGCAGACTCTAAGGCCAAACTGTATACAGGGTTTTTCCGAAAATTAGCCCCCCAATACAATGAGCCCACTTGGCGGGGCTTATTTTAGGTTTACATTTCGTAAATAAGCACATGGGCTTTGCTTTCAACATTTTCTATGTCTGTGATAAAGATGTGCATGGGCAAATTTTTTCGGACACGGCCTGGCGTCTGGTCCGGCGGGCTGGGCCGTTCAGGTGAGGCATGCCCGCCGGGCATCAAAATCAGGAGGCCCTGGCCGGCCGTCCCAATATCCAGCCCGGCCCTGTCTGGCATGTCTGTCTGTGAGCTTTTGCTTGTCTGACTAAAGTTTTGGAATTTGGTCTGAATTTTCAAATAAAACGTTAAAATCTAGTGGATTTTTACCTTCATTGAACATGTTATCCTCTGCACAGAAAGCAGGTCCACAGAAACTAGTGGGGTCATGGATTACAATCGCCTAAACAAAAGCAACACACTGAACACCTAAATTAGATTAGACAGTCATGCTTTACGTTAAGAGGGTACCACCCTTATTCATGGCAATACTAATTTTCACCTTCACTGAAAGTCAAAATCTGCCAGTTTTAACCGGCAGTGCTAGAAAGCTGACCTTTTCAGGGTTTTAAGTTCATATAATGGAGGATATAATGATGCAAAACTTGCGATAGATACGATGGAGGGTTCGGGAGATATTTTCGTATGTTCAAATCTGACATCTGAAAATTCGGGTCGGTTCATTTCGGAAGGGCATAACTACAGGATTGTGGATTTTTCGACTGTGGGATTTTCGGTCATGTTTTTTGAAATACCCCATTTTAGTGCCCTTTGAGCTTCAGGGCTGCCCGCTCAGTATGTTATGCCCAATAGCAACCAATAATTCCTGCAGTTTCAAAGCGATACTCTTCGAATTACCTGAAAAATCGGAATTTCCGTGGACCAGACATGGGCTAACCTTTCGGCTGAGGGAGGGTAGAATTTTCTATTCCTGAGGGTGGGCTAAGGGGGGTAGGAGCGCTTGAGGGGGTGGTAAGCCAAAAAGTCCAATTTTTGGCTAAAATCAAGGTTTTTTGGCTTATTTTAGTGAAGGTAAAAACGATGGGACAGTTTTGTCTACACAATACTGTAGTTGCAGGATACTTTTAGAGCGTTTTGACGGTTTAATTTGCCGTTCCAGTGATTTCCGTTCCATCCCAGCGATTATCATTTCCGTTCTATTCCATTCCAGCGTTCCATTCCAGTGATTATCATCTCCTCACAAATGAGTCGCTCTTAGGTAGGGATGCAACCGAATACAAAAATACCGAATACCGAATACCGAAGCGGATTTTCGGAACCGAATAATACCGAATAATACCGAATATTGATTATTCGCAGCGCGATTGCAAAACTATACTGTCAAACTACGATTTCTTGTTTTTTGCTAAACTTTTTTATGCTAGAAAAGCTGGAGAGAGATGTATTGTTTGAATGCATTGTTTGATTTATCCATGCCTATAACTAAAACAAGCCCTATTTGGTCGTTCTGCTGATGGTAAAAAACGAGTACAAAATTTCCGAAAAAAAACATTTCAAGAGGCGCGAGTTAGGCCACTAGTGCCCTGATTAATCATGTGAAGTCACAGCACAAAGACACTTCCGCGTATATATCCTCCCATTATACGCCACATGGCGGAGATTTCATAAAAACACTTGCCCCTAAGCCTGAGCCTAAGCCTGAAGCAAAGCCTAAGCCTAAAACCGAGGCTAAAAGTTGGGTTTGACAGCGGGTTGAGCGAAAGCGCCTTCTCAATTATCTGGAATGTGGCGGATAGCAGAAAATATTTACGCGCGAATCACAAACGCATACAGAAAGTTGGAGGAAGGGAGCATTCATCCAGTACTACTGTAAGCACCAGAGCTGGCAGCTTAGGCATACAACTTAGATTGGATGAATCGTTTGAAAAGATAGATGGGATTTTATGCATAGTAATTGGAAGATAAAACAAACGCTTAGGTTAAAAATTGGAAATCTGACAGCATAGGCAACTGAAAAGGCCGAAATGTTGTTTATTATTATTATGTAAGTTAAACCTTGTAAACCTTGACCTTTAAGTTCGTTGACTTTTTGTATGAATAGTCATTGTTTGCCAAAATTTTAGCATAGTAAATGAACAGAGAGATGTAAAAGAAGAAATATTTCGGTGATTTCTGCCCAAATTTAAGCAAAACAGTGCAATTTTAACGGTTTTGCAATATTTAACTTTAACTTTATCAACACAAAAATATGGTTGTTAAAAAACAAACACAGTCCAACCAATCACTTGGCCGGACAGAAGGAGGTAGGCAGGGCCGATTGACCGGCTACTCACCCACCATAAGCGTGTTCAAGATAAACCTGTTACATAACGGCTCCGTAAATAATTACCCCACTCTAGAGAAAGCAAACCTTGTTTAAAAGAACCAACAGTACGTTTAGTTACAACATGTTCAGGTAAGTCGTTCCAAATCGAAACAACACGGTTAGCAAAGTAATACTTACGTGCATCTGTACGCGAAAATTGAACATACAGCTTAAGGCAGTTACCTCGAGTACCTTGAACCCTAGCAAACTGAAAGAAACTGTCAAAAGGAACATCCACTCGACCATAAATAATCTTGTACACCATAACCAGATCTTTAATCAAACGACGTTCTTCAAGTGACTGCAATTTCAGAACCCTAAGTCTATCTACATAGCTTAGCGCCTCCATTCCGGGTAACCTACGGGTGAAGAGACGTTGCACACGCTCAATTAACTCTGTGTCCTTAATTAAATAAGGATTCCACACTTCTGTAGCATATTCAAGTTTCGACCGGACGTAAGTTTTGAACATCTGAACTAGAAAATCTTTATCTCTAGTTACAAAAGTTCTGTAAATTAAATTTACAAGCTGAAAACCTTTCGCCGCAACTTGCTTACAGTGAATAGAAAATTTAAGATCTTTCGAAATTATCACTCCTAAATCCGCAACAGATGATACAGCAGGAAGTTGTGTATCACCAATGAGATATTCTGTATGAGCATTACCATACCCCAAATGCAAGACTGAGCATTTCTGTAAGGCGACTGATAACTGCATTCGATAAGACCAGGCATAAACGTTTCTTAGATCCTCTAAAAGTCCTTGATTTACTGTATTTCTAGGAACAGAGAAATACACTTTAGCATCGTCAGCATACAATTTAATCTTGGAATTTTTAAGAACCGATACTAAATCGTTTATGTAAATCAAAAAGAGTATTGGACCTAAAAGACTACCTTGTGGAACTCCTGACGTAACAGATTTAAGACCAGACAAAACATTACTGTCCAAGCACACATATTGTTGACGATCCTCTAAGTAGTTTGATAACCAAGCCAGCATAGTACCCGAAATACCGACCGCCTGTAATTTTTGAATAAGCTTACTATGAGAGACAGAATCAAAAGCTTTTGCAATATCTAAATAAATGACGTCAACTGTTAAACAATCATCCACAGCTTTTGTCCAGTCGTTTAAACACAATAAGAGTTGTGTGACCGTTGAACGTTTTGATAAAAAGCCGTGTTGAGCTTCTGTTATAATTCGATTATGCTTTAGATGATTAACTAAACGTTCTCTAACAATAGACTCCATAACTTTACTACAAGTACAAAGTAAACTAATGGGCCTGTAATTTTTTACCTTGGACACGGATTCCTTTTTGTGGAGCGGAATAATTTTTGATACCTTCCATTGCTTTGGTACAGATCTGGATGCAAAAGAAAAACCAAAAACCCTTTCTAATGGTTTAGCTAAGACTGCTGCCAAATTACGAACAAAAAATTGAGGAATACAGTCTGTTCCGCATGATTTCTTTGGAGACAACCTGATAATGTGGTCAAAAATAGTCTGCACATCAAAATCAATGTTTGATAATTTTTGTTCCACTCTTTCTGGCTCTATTTGCAATTTCACTCCATCGTCATATGTAAAGACTGATGTAAAAAACCCGTTGAACTCTTCTGCTTTTTCTTTAGAATCAATCAAAACTCGATTTTCTTCTGTAACTAGAGCTGGAATTTGTGATTTACACGATAAACGAGAGCGTACAAAAGACCAGAATTTAGGGTCTGATTTGGAGTTTAGTACAGAATGCTCTTCTTCATGAATATCTCGCCGTTTGAGTCTACGAAACTGAGATGCTGCTCGTAACCAGTTTTGACGGTGTTCGTCTGTTGGGTTTCTTTTGTACAAATAATGCAATTTCTTTACCTGCTTGTGAGAGATTCGAGTACCGAAAGAGAAGGGTGAATAGTGTTTGTGAGGAACCTCACACAAGGGTACAAATAACTCAATACACTTATTTAAATGTCTCAGAAAAACATCCCAAAACTGGTCCACGTTTGCACATCCATCAAACAACTCAAACCAGTCAATATGGTCTAGATACTGAAAAATAGACTCATAATGCGCCTTTGCGAAATTACGGAAGAACTTTTTCTTGGACATATTAGTGTTATAATGAAAAGGTCCCATATTACCTACTACTTTATAATGATCGGAATTAGCAAACGGTTCATCTATATCGATACTATAAACCAACCCTGGCTCATTACAGAACACTAAATCAAGGATATTACCCAAATAGTGCGTTTTTCTATGAACATACTGCTCAAAACCCTGTTCCAAGGTAAATTCACAAAATAATTGTTCAGATGGTGGAAGCATTCCCTCAAACCCATCCCATTTAATTTCAGGATAATTTAAGTCCCCCAAAAATAGCACAGGCACTGTAGTATGACAAAAACCTCTGGCATGGTCAACAAGAGCATTTGTAGAGAGGTGAATGTTCGCTCCATTAGTTCGATAATATAACGCTAGCCGTAAAAACGGCAATTTACTTCCGGGCCAGTAAAGATCTACCCAGATGCACTCGTAGTACTCTGAACCATGTTGTTCAATTAGCACAAAATTATAACATTTTGGTATTAGTAAAAGAACACCCCCGCCACGGACCCTGCCACCACCAGTTCTGTCCGACCTTACATAATGATGCGACAGTGAGATTAGTGCAAAAAATTCGTCACCTACATCACAGTCAAGCCATGTCTCAGTCACAGCCAAAATCGTATCCAGATTGCTCGTACACTCGAATAATAGGTCTATCTGTTTATTTTTGATGCTTCTAGCATTAAATAACAGAAACCGAGCAAACAACTGGGTACCTCCTTGGTTGGACTTACTTAGTTTGACCGCTTCTCAATAATTCGACCATTCCTAATTACCAAGTTCCGTTCACCGTTCTTCCGACGCTGCTCAAGCTCCGTACGCAGGTCGCGATCTCGTTCTCGCTCACGAAAGGTCATGTCCGTTCTAATGAAGGGTTTGAACGGAGCGACACCCCAATTCCACTGCCGCATAACGGCATTACCTCGAGTAAGAACAGTATGCCGATGATGCGTGGAGCCCTCGGCAAAGACCACTTTGATAATACGGCTCTTTCCGTCTTGCCTCTTAGCGCCGTCCCTGAACGTGCGCAGCACAGCCTGCGCCGGAATCTCGAGCTCATCACACAGACCCTGCACACGAGCCAAATCGGTGTCGTTTTGCGTTTTGTCTGAGCCGTGCGTCTCCGGAAACCCGACAATGACCAGCTTATTCTTTTTGTCGTTCTTCTCTAGCAGCTCGGCAAATTCCTGCTTCAAGTCATAGGCAACCTTCACGGCAGCGTTAGTGGCTGCCTCCGTAGCCACTTTGGTTATATGGCTGATCAGATCGGGAGAGAGTTGTTGCTGTTGTTGCGAATGCAAGTAAGGCATGTCAGACTGCAATTGCTTAATCGCTTGCTCCATGACTTGAATACGCTTGTTCTGCTCCTCAACGCGGGCGCAAGCCGACCGCCACTCATCCACCAACACTTTCGGTTCCGGCACTCCACACTTCTGGCAGTTAATAATGACGGCAGAGGAACTGAGAGTCTCGATGATGTCTAATCGCCTAGCAGACTGTTCCTTTGTGAACCGACTTGAACGGGGTGTTTCCAAGATGCAGTCGAGACACACCCACCTTGGGCAATACGCACAGCCAACACAGTCAACAGTCTTAGCCACATCCTGCAGGGTGAGGAACGATTGGTCGCATCGTGCACACAGCGACTTGTCTTCGGCGGTCAAATCCGGCATTACTTCACTGTTTGCCTTCACTAGATCCTCTTCACCAGTACCTTTGAATTTGGGTAATATTCGGTATTATTCGGTATTATTCGGTTTGAAAAATACCGAATTCGAATACCGAATTCGAATAGTACTAGTAACCGAATTATTCGGTTCATACCGAATAATACCGAACTTCGGTTGCATCCCTACTCTTAGGGATGCAACTAGGGATGCAAATAGAGATGCAACCGTAAAGAAAAATACCGGATACCGGATAGCGGATAGTTTTTCAGAAGACCGGATACCGGATAATACCGGTTAATACCGGATAGTAATGATGATCAAGTTTTAAGGAAATACAGTAATTTTCAGGCTAGAAATATACTTTATCGATGCTTTCATGGCAGGATATGACCAAGAATGTATTTGATGTGACTGATATCACGTTCAATCAGCTATATTTTCAAGATAACAGGCTGCAGTTAAGTCTGAAAATAGTGCTAATCTGCATGCGAAACCAAAAATACGCTCGAAAACTGGAAAAATTGTCATGAAAATGCTATTTTTGGCTATCCGATATTATCCGGTATCCGGTATCCAAAATATACCGGATACCGGATAGTGTCTTAGAGCAAAAAAATACCGGATTATCCGGTATATACCGGATAATACCGGATTACGGTTGCATCTCTAGATGCAAATGGTATCCGGTATTATTTGGTATTATTCGGTATTATTTGGTATTTTCTAGGTATTTGGTATTATTTGGTATTTGGTATTTTTATGTACCAAATAATACCAAATAATACCAAATAGTTTAAATAACTAAACAGTTAGCATTTAAGCGATAAATTCTGCATATTTTGCGACTGTATGCCATGTCAGAGCTCTTCTGTTCAGAGTTTTCTCTATATTTCTAATTTCCTAAAAGTTTAACAATGCAGATACGCAGAACAAGACGTCTCTTTACCCTTTCTGAGCAGCAAAACAACAAAGAATTCTGACCAGTTTAGCTTAAAACAACCATTCATGGAAAATTCTCCAAAAAAAGTGGGAGGGGTCCCCCATGAAACGACGCAAGGCGATTTTGGGGGAAGGGGGGTCCGAAAAATCGGGATTTTGGAAAGACGTCGTTTATGGACGGCCCCTTTATCGAGACCGAGCCTAGACCGCAAACGTTACAACGTGCTTGCCCATTTTCCGAGTAAGTGAAAAACCATCAAATTCTGCTCGTTTTCTTTCTCGGCATGACTAGATTTCTTTTAGATGCAGCAAAAACTCTTCCACTGAGACAAAACTTATATATTTTTGCTGAAAAAAACAAAAAGTATGACTTTGCGCACATTCCAAACAGCTAGCGACCTGTTTATCAACTATTTGGAATTATTTGGTATTATTTGGTATAGAAAATACCATCTGGTATTTGGTATTTTTTATACCATTTGCATCCCTAGATGCAACCGAAGTTCGGTATTATTCGGTATGAACCGAATAATTCGGTTACTAGTACTATTCGAATTCGGTATTCGAATTCGGTATTTTTCAAACCGAATAATACCGAATAATGCCGAATATTGTAAAACTGTTAAAATTGCACTGTTTTGCTTCAATTTGTGCAGAAATCACCAAGATATTTCTTCTTTTACATCTCTCTGTTCATTTACTATGCTAAAATTTTGGCAAACAATGACTATTCATACCAAAAGTCAACGAACTTCAAGGTCAAGGTTCAACTTACAGGATAATAAACATAACATTTCGGCCTTTTCAGTTCCCAGTACGTTGTCAGCTTTCCACATCTTAACCTAAGCGCTGGTTTTATCTATCAAATACTATGTATAAAATCCCATCTATCTATTCAAACGATTCATCCAATCTAAGTTGTATGCCTAAGCTGCCAGCTCCGGTGCTTACAGTAGTACTGGATGGATGCTCCCTTCCTCCAACTTTCTGTATACGTCTGTGAAACATCTTCCTGTTAACCGCACATTCCAGATAATTGAGAAGGCCCTTTCGCCCAACCCTCTGTCAAACCCAACTATTAGCTACGGTTTTAGGCTTGGGGTTAGCTTCAGGCTTAGGGGCAAGTGTTTTTATGAAATCTCCGCCATGTGGCGGATAATAGGAGGATATATACGCGGAAGTGTCTTTGTGCTGTGCTTGAAATTGTTTGCTCGCAAATTTTGTACTCGTTCTTTACCGTCAGCAGAACGACCAAATAGGGCTTGTTTTAGTTATAGGCATGGATAAATCTATAGCATTCAAACAAAACGTCACTCTACAGCTTTTTTGGCATAAAAAAGTTTAGCAAAAAACAAGAAATAGTAGTTAGACAGTATATTTTTGCAATCGCGCTGCGAATAATCAATATTCGGTATTATTCGGTTCCGAAAATCCGCTTCGGTATTCGGTATTCGGTATTTTTGTATTCGGTTGCATCCCTAGTCGCTCTACAGAAAAGTCGCCTGGCGATCTTATTTTCTTTCTACACGAGTATGAATGAATCCACCTTAAGACAAGAACGCGTTGTGTAATGTGAGTGAGGTAGCATGCAGTTGGAGATGAGAGTAGGTTGGTTGAGGATGTGCTGGTGTGTTAGTGTGTAAAATAATAATCGAAAAGTCAAAAACAGCTGTTTGATACCGCATTAGAGATCATCTTTGTTAAAGTTTGGGCTCAGATTACGTTAGGAGCCTTCTCTAAAATTTGGGCTCACAGCGCGGGCCAGCGCCGGCCTCCCTAACCCCCTGCCCATCGGCCGATAGCCTGTTACATGTGTGACTTACGACTTATTTCTCTTGCCACTTAGGCGTGGCGTGGAGGAACTCTTTCTTTTGCAGCGCTGTTCTCCATCGGTTCCGATTATTGAGACAAGGACAAGCCATGTGTACAGTAGCTAAAAATAGCCCAATCCGGCTGGTGAAAAGCTAAACTAGGTACTAAACCTGGCTAATAAAGAATAAAGTCATCTGACTGACTAAGCCCGAACCTAACCCGAAGTCTGGACCAAGAATGCATAAAAGAGTAGCAAGAATGTGCCACTCAGCGGCCGGCCGAGTGTCGATGCGCTGCACCTTAATTACCGGAGGGTTCGGGAAATTCGCGACCCCTCCGGTAATTGCGCATGCGCTTTATTGCAGCGCAACCTGATTTTTGAGCGGGATATTCAATCTGTCTTTGGGAATATAGCTGCCCCCGTTGATTTCTTAAGTCTACGGCAACATGATAAAGGGAAAGAAAGGTAAAAAAAGCTGTAATATGCAAGCATATGGCATGTGTACATGGCCAATCTCGTGTGCTGCGTTAAAAATGAAAAGTTTCACAAATGCAAAAAGCCTGATGCATTTCACAGATATCTTGCAACCTTGTCTTGCAATTGGACACTTATTTTAGTTATTGAGATGATTGAAGATCTTAGACCAAGTATGCAATGAATTGCCGTTGTAGAAAATCGCTAAACATTTTGTTGATGTCATTCTTGTTCAGAAATCAGGTTGCGCTGCAATAAAGCGCATGGGCAATTACGGGAGGGTCTGGAAATTCCGATCCCTCCGGTAATTACGGGAGGGGTCGCGAATTTCCCGACCCCTCCGGTAATTATGGTGCAGCGCATCAACACTCGGCCAGCCGATGAGTGGCACATTCTTGCTACTCTTTTATGCATTCTTGGTCTGGACTGAACCTACGCTTATGCTTGTACAGCACTTAAATAAAAGTCGCAACTAAATAGCATATCATTTTTCAGACTCCAGCAGCACTGCGCTACAACACACCCACACCCAGAAGGACAAACAAAATATTAAAAATATAGAGAAATGGTCAATTTATTACATACAGTGCTGAACCAAATCATGCATAGCAGAAGAAAAAATGGCCATGCCACTACACTAATTGACCAAGAAGCTCATTAGCGAATACTGTGACTCAGACAGCCAGAAGCAAACAACACAGCTAGAAAGGAGAGGGAGAGACATGGTAGCAGTCCTGATATTTCTGGTTGGATTCGTGTCAGGAGTAGCGGCCGTCCTTTTGGCTGTCTTTTTCCTCTTGTTCCGCCCTGCCGGATCGTATGATGAGGCTGAGGACCCAGGATTCAAGAAACAATTCGTGCCATTCCAAATTCCTTTAGTACGTTCGGCTTTATCAGTTAGGAATTTCTAGAAATACAGTGTTGGAGTGTGAACTAAACTATAAAAAACGAATGCTGAAGAATTGCTCGGCTGGGTCAAAGACTGTATTTCTTTTAGCAGATACATTCTGTGACATTAGAAATGGTAATAAATAGAATTTTTAATTTTAGATAGGTAGAAAGAGAGCTAATTACTGGTGTGCTACTTGGAAGAATGGCCACTACCAGTAATTATCCCATAAATTCTGCTAGCTTTTCATTGATCGGCGCAAAAAGTGCTTCCTAGTGGTAATAATGGATGGAACTTTGAAGATTTTTAAGGCTCCATCGGTTTTGTGCACAAAAACCGCAATCCCCACCCAATACCAGTTCGCACTCCAGTCACTACCATATACGTCGAAAAATTGCTGACTGTTTGTAGGGACAAAATTAGAAGGAATCTCAAATTTCAGGAGCTAAAACAATTGCTCATTAGTCCGGGCGCCGCGGACGAGCTTAAGAAACGCGAGAGTTGCATCGGATTGAACTTATTTCTGCATTTCGTTTTTCAAGAGCTCCGATCTACCAAGAAATTCAGACGGTACAGCGTTTTATCTTGGCTTCCCCCCTCCTTCCGTCTTTACTTGTTAAGCTCAACTTACAGCTTACTTTCTATTCCAATGGTATAGGGTGGCCCATTTATCTATCTGGGGTCCTCTCTTGCTGTAGCGTTTATGCTAGCCAATCAATATCGCTGAAGTCTTAACACAACTTGCACACAACCTCAAAGTTTGTACTCTCAAAATTTATCCAGGTCTATCACTTCAACCATTAGTTATGCACTTCCATGTCACATTAGTGACGGCAGACACGTGGAAGTGCATAACTAATGGTTGAAGTGACAGACGTGACTAAAATTTTAGAGTAAAAATTTTGAGGCTCTGTGCAAGTTGTGTAGGACTTCTGCGAAATTTATTGACAAACACAAAAGTTACAGCACGACCAACCAAACCGCTGATACAGTCTGGCAGTTAACACCTTTTATGGTACCGGTACTTAGGCTAGTGGCACCATATATGGTACAGGTGCCCAAGTTAGTAGCACCATATATCGTACAGGTACCTAGGCTAGTGACACCATATGGTACCGGTACCAATGCGAAGGTAGGGTACCATCTTATGGTACTGAACGTGGGGGTACCATATGTTGCCGGTATCACATGGTTACGATACCGTATGGTGCCACTAGCCTAGGTACCGGTACCATAAACGGCGTTAAGTGCCTGACTGTGATAGATGAATTGCCACTCTGTTCTACAGCTCAATCTATTTCACTGGTTACGTTCAAACTCCATTTTCCATTCTTCTAATTCAGCGGTGGTTTAGATTCGCCCTGAAGCGCCTTCAAATGGAATTCAATGATTTGACTTCGCGTACGGCCGCTGGAAAACTGCTACAGGACATTCGCATTCGCGACCTGAATCCCGGTAATCAGTTTCCAGTCATTCGACGTGTGCACGTCGAGAAGGCAGAGTTATCGGAGAACACCGAAACTTTTGAGGTTGTCATTTTGTTCGTTTTTCTTATATTGGTTTTGCACTTTTGTACCTAGGAACTGGATCTAATCCTTGATGTGCAGTATCGAGGCAATATGAGCGTTTCTGTGGATGTCTATGCTCTTTTGGGTCGACAGGCCTTTTTGTCTGTGCAGGTAGGTGTGTCTTTCAAACTTTCAGCCCTTCACAGATTACCTTCGAACAATAACCTGTATATTATTTGTAAATTGGCCTACCCTTCACTGGGAGCTCATACAGTTCCAGTTTAGTTCGATGTAATGTGCTGTATGAATGCATGAATTTTAGGTGTGTCGCATTGCTGGTCAGGCGCGTCTCCGCATCAGCCGGCATCCTTTCACTCACTTCAGTTTCGCTTTTCTTGAAATGCCGCAGATTGATTTTAAGGTATTTCGGTTTTCCTTACAAAACGCTTAGAGAATTGGTTGTGCAACCTACAGGGTCCCAAACAATAATAAGCCCCTTTTCTCCAGAGCAAACTAAACTAAGCTTGATCGGAAAAAGTGAAAGTATTGATAAGCAGGTCATTTTATTGTGGGTTTATACTCACAAACAAACTCAATCTTCCTCTATTGGCTTTACGACCAGCTTAAAGATGAAGTCACATGTTGCCTTTCTATTTTGCCAATCTTCAAGGTGTATCATACATGTGCATGGGGGGTGCCCAGGGGGGGACGAAAATTAAAATCTACCAAACGTTGCTAGAGTCTGCTAGAAAGCCTCCAGATGCGTTTTTAAGCCACAGAAATCAATTTTGGCAACTACGCAACTACGCACCCTTCCTCCAGGCAACTACGCACCAAACCCGAATTCTTTTCAAATTTTCCTGGAAAGATTCGATTTTTTGGCAATGTTTCTACCAGAAAAGTGATTTTTTGGCAATTTTTTACCGAAAATTTGGTTTTTACCGCAAATTTTTGAATTTTAACCGAAAATTTCGTATTTTTAGCCAAAATGTTGGGCAAAATTCAAATTTCCCGCCAAAATTTTGGGCGAAAATTCAAATTTCCCGCCAAATTTTGAATTTCCCACCGAAAATTTGCACCTATATCCAGGCAACTACGCACGGAGACCTGGCTGTCCCTCCCTGAGCCGCCGACCATGCACATGTATGAGGTGTATACACCTCAGTTTTTAGGTAGATTCCAAGTTTTTCGGAGGACGTCCTCTAAAGCAACTGGTGCCTCTAATAATTCAACAGATCAGAAAAGCCATCCAACGCAAACACGTTCTGCCTAACTTAAAGATACGGTAGGTAGAGCATCTCTTCACTTTTCTTCCTCTTCTATAGGTATTCGCTATTATTTGGTATTTTTTAAGAACTGGGGTATTTGGTATTTTTGTATACCAAATAGTTTAAATAACAGAATTTACTTGGACTTTCAACTAATAATTCAGCGTATTTTGTGATCGTGGACATACATGGGCCGGGGGTGAGGGTTTACCCCCTCGCCGGGCCATACCCCCTCCCGGAGGGTGAAAAATTTCGCTTATTTAAGGCAAAATAGGCGTTTTTGGCCTTTTTTCAGGGACCCCAACCCCCGAGGTCTCCATACCCCCTCCGGATTTTTGCAGCCCATGTATGATCGTGGACTAGTTTTACAACATTTGAGCTCATTTTCCTCTTCATTTTCTTTTTATTTTCTTGCTCAAAACAGTGAGAAAAGGGATTATTATTATTATTATTATTATTAGAGTGAGCTCCATCGGCTCTTAGGCCCCTATGGAAATACAGTACATCCACCAGTGGGGCACAGAAACACGTTGTTCGGTTCGAATTGATTAGAACTGTTTAGAGAGCTGTGATCTGAGCACAACATTCTTCAAATTAATGTTTGAACTGAATGTACCAACTTTGTCTGAACTTCTTAACGTGGGCCGTGTACATCATCGGAGATGCTTCCTGTCTACTGAAAAGCCCTTATTTGACTAGCCTCAGCTGACAGACAAATGAACATCAGCTTCAGCACGTTATAGAGCTTGTTAGCGGTTTACCCCCACTTCCGACATTCCCCAGTTCCGACATCCCCACTTCCGACACCCCAGTTCCGACATCCCCAGTTCCGACATTCCCCATTTCCGACTTTCACGTAAGATAAAGTAAAATGTTTTTTGAAATTCCCCCATTTTAGTGCCCTTTGAGCTACAGGGCTGCCCGCTTAGTATGTTATGCCCAATAGCAACACCAATCATTCCTGCAAGTTTCAGGACTGTACTCCTTGTATTACCGAAAAAAAATAAATTTGCGTGGACCCCCCGCATTCCTAGTTTTCGGGTCATAAAACCAGTATGAGTCGGAATTTTGGCACTAAACTTGCAGAATATTTAGCCAACCATGTTGTTAATTTTTGCTGAAGATTTGAGCCAAATCGGTAAAGAATTGACTGAGAACGAAACGTTTGAGTGAAGGCCGAAAAAGCGATGGGACATTTTTTTTTATCTATACTGTATTTGGAATCGAACGGGGCTGCTGCTGCTAAAATCTGCTACATCGGTGCATATGCAGGTGGTGTTTAGATACCGACCACTCTTCTCCAATCCACTACTACAGCCGTCGGCCACCCCCAGCGATTTCGATTACGTTGATGTGAGGGGCGGTCTGGAGGTAACGGTGCTCTGCTCCTCTCGACTGCACGTGGACAGCGTCCCCTCCAATCTTGTACACGTCTACTGCTCTGTCTCGCTTGGTAGGTACCTATTCTGTCCTATCCATACATGCAATCTAACAGGTCGACTATCCAGGGTTGTGGGCGTCTGAGCTCAAATTCTAGTGGAGAGAGTGAGGTTGGGTACTAAAAGACGCTCAACAGTCGCAATTTTTCGGTCGAAAATCGCCAGTTTGGGCTCAATTGCAGCGAAAAATGGGTTCGGTAGTTAGCATCCGAAAATTTGGGGTGGGCCTACCGATATGCGGGTCACGGCATTTTTGGTGGGTTGGGGTGGATTTGGGAGGTTGAGTCCAAGTTGGGGGGCGGTGAGCAACCCCCGGAAACCCACACAGCACATGTACGATTGCGGCTAAAAGTGCAGTTTCGCAGGCGATTTTAGTAATTATAGTGTCTATGATTCTAAAAAAAGACATAAATTCTGAAAATTTGATCGAAGAAATTATTTACCATCGTCTCAGGGGTCCACGATCGTGGGAGTCTGACCTAAGCCGCGTGGCGACAGACCCCTTTTACATGTATTTTCTTTTCTTACATGCAAAATACAGTTCAAGCGTATATTTTGAAAATTGTGGTAAAAACATGCAACAGCTCTGGGCCGGGCAAAAAATCACCCTTTTTATCGTTTCAAAATTGCACAAATCTCCAAAAGGCCTCCGTTTTTAGCACGTTTTATTAAAATTGCTTTTTGAGCAGCTAATACAGGCATAAAAAGTCGTCGAAAAACACCTCAATCGATTGACGGCTTGTGTGCGAGTACGTAGGTAGTGTAGTTATTGACAATATTTTATTACTAGACTATGTTTGTGTTACTGTTGTTTCAGCATCAAAGCCGTATTCTCTGGGCGCTACATCGATTCATTTCGTCAGTATGGCCATTAAGCTGGTGCGTCACAGTAGCGAGGAGCCTCTGGGCTTAATATTGACCAAAGTGAGTGTTTCTTGACGTAACAAACCACAACTGTCAGATAATGAGCTTTGACCGCTTTTCGACTGCTCTTTTTGAGGGGAAAAGCTACTATTATTTTATTACAGTCAGGCACTTTACACCGTTTATGGTACCGACACCATATATGGTACCGGTACCTAGGCTAGTGGCCACTGTGGTAGTACCGTACAATATATGGTAACAGCAGCAGATAAGGTCCTACCTTGGCTGTAGTATCTGTACCGGTACCATATGGTACATGTATGTTACCGGTACCATAAACGGCGTTAAGTGCCAGACTGTATTACTTGCCCGTTTGTTGGTTGCCAACACGCTTTGAGACGAATAATGGTTGCCCTTACGAACACTAGCCTGTTTTTGGTAAATCTGTATCAGGCTAGGTCTTTTTGAAAGACCAACACAAAATGTTTAGTTTGACTTTGAACCGAAAAATTCTGTTCGCCTCTGGACTGAATTGTCTTCGCCCAGCTTCTATTGTTGACGTGTTTGTATTCTTGCGTTCTGTGACGTTGTTTTTTGTTCGATTACTCTCTAAACGGACATGTTCGGTCCGTGGCGCTATACACACGCACACAAGATCAAGCTAGGAAAGAGGCGAACACAATTGTTCGTGTTAGAAATTTAGTAATTTGTGTTCGGGTTGGCTGAATAGAGTGATTCAAAAATAGTTCTTCGTTTGCTGCTGATCGGAAAAGATGCGCTTTAGTTGCCGGTGGCGGAGAAAGACAACGAACGATTTATTCAAGTGCAAGAGGTGATTACTGGCTCGGCGGCCGAACGCGCTGGCTTCAAGCAGGTAGCTATCGGTTATTTGATTGTGCCGGGGGCTAGCTGAGTCTGGTCTCATTGTAGGGGGACATCCTACTGGCCATCAATAACGTTCCCATCCGAACCGACCGTTATGGGGTTTCCAAACTACTCACTAAAAGCACCGGTGAAGTGATTGTTCTGGTCGAACGCAACCTCTCCAATATTGAAGACGAGGACGACGTCAGCGAACAACTGGCCGCCAATAGACCGGACAGTTTTGAAAGCCCCTTCCAACACAACGACGACGAACAGTTCGTCTTCAAGACGCCCACCACTCCCTCTGGTAAATAATAATAAATAATAGACTGACTGACTGACTGACTGACTGACTGACTGACTGACTGACTGACTGACGACTGACTGACAGTGGGGTATGGTAGGATTATTCATAAAACAGTTTAGGATATCATACTCATAGGAAATCCTAACTGCCATTTATTAGCGCTTGGAGTCAGGTTCAGGAGGCAAAGTCAAATCTGACTTCCTTATTTGCGTTGGCACCGACCGGACGCACACGTTTGAGTCTAAAAGCAGTCATTTCTGTTCCACAGCCGTGATTTAACCATTTTTTCAACAATACAGAGCAAACGGGTAAAACAGTTAAAAGCTGGAAACCATACATGTAACAGGGGGGTGTGCCCCCCCCCCCCCCCACCCGACTTAGGCCAGACCCCCCCCCCCCCCCCCCCCCCCCCCCCCCGAGACGATTTCACCGACCCCCCCCCTCCGATTTTTCTGGCAAGTAAATTTTCGAGCAAATTTTTGCAATTTTTTACAATTTCACACACAAAAATTGCCAAAATCGCCTGCAAAACAGCACTTTTTAGCTGTATTTCAGCCCAAATTAGCGATTTTTGGCAATTTTTAGCCAAAAAATTGCGATTTTTTCGATTTTTGAGCGTTTTTTAGTGCCCACCCCCTCCCCCAAAATTTTGGCTCAGACCCCCCCCCCCCGGCCGGCGCCAGACCCCCCCAACCCCCCTCCCCCATCGGCGGATGACCTGTTACATGTATGTTGGAAACACTTCATTTTCAATGAAAACATGTATATTTGAAGGTCTACTAGTAATTTCAGGTTTATAATGATGTTTTCTAACCGAGACCGATTATCGCAAACGTCCTAAGCGACCATATTTATTAAATTCTACGTCCTAAATTGTTTTATGAATACGGGCCTGGTGCCATAATGGTACCCTTAGCCATGAGCATGGGTGCCGGTGCAATGGTATACCACTAACCTAGCTACCAGTAGCATAAAGAGCGTTAAGTGCCTGACTGTTTAAACAGTAAAGCAGAATTTTCTAGGGCTCACCCGGTCCCACAGTGAGACAATGCTGCCCAGTCTAAACGACAGTCCATCTGAAAGACTCTCTCCCGACAGCGGTGACTCAGAGAAGTTGCGACGCGTTCATTCGGCGCTCTGCTTGGACTCACGCGGCAACAGTCAGGATGAGTTGGAAGAGCAACAAGGAAAGGATTTAGCATCTGAAACGTACGTTTCTTTTCTGCCCTTTTCCTAAAGGGCATACATGGGCCGGAAAATGGGTTGGGGTGGTAGTCAAGATCTGAAAATTTGCGTGTGGGCCTACCGATTTGGCGGGTCGCGGCCATTTTTGTGGTGGGGTCAGGAACAAGAATCGGCTTCAGGTGGGTGGGTGGGGTCGTTTGGGGGAGTTGAGCCCAAGTGAGATGGGCAACGCCCGGGACCCCCCCCCGCCCATGTATACATAAACAGGGGGGTTCAGGCAGACATGGGCTAGCATTTAGGCTAAGGGGTTGGTAAATTTTAAATCCTGAGGGGGTTGCGGCGGCTGACGGCTAATGAATGACCTGTTAGTTACATGTAGTTGTACCGCCGGTTTTAGGATGAGCGACGTTTCAACTAATCCCATTCTGTCGACCCCAAGCGCAAGCACCACCGGCGGCAGCCGAATAAGGGAGAAACTAGCTATTTCTGCTTTCCACATGTCAAGGAAACTTATGACTAGCAAAGATACAGTCAGAGACGCCATCTCCAGACATCGGAGGTAAGCTGGTCTACAGTTACGTATCAACGCTATGTAAGGTATCATCGGTGCCGTATAGCGGAACGAACTAGTGTTTTTGGGCTTTAAAAAAGCTTTTTGAAGGCTCATTTCGATTCAAACTATCGCTAAGCTGGGCACAAACTGCTGTTTTACATTGTAGCGATTTTGGTGTCTGGAATTCTAAAAGAAAATGGTGAAATTAGCTGAAAAAATTACTCGCCTAAGAAATCGTCCGGGCTCTGGTTGAGGTAGAGTAGACCACCCCTGTCATGTAGATACGATGTGATGTGGAGAAATGCTAGTAGACAAGTAGGACCGGTAGATTTTGTGAGGCAGCAGTTTTGCAGACACGGCAGTAACCAGAGTGCTGCCAGTCAGGCTGAGCCTAGCAGAGAGACAGAGAGCGATGTAGAAAGTCTGTCTGTTCCCAAATCGCGACCGCCCTCTCTCTCGGTGCCCAATCTGAAGGACGTGGACCCTGTCATCTTCTCCTCCTGCAAGTCCAACTCCTCCGACGACAACAAGAGCGACTCCGAGGAGTTTGTCTTTGAAAAAGGTTTCTTACTTTCTTCTTCTTCTTCTAAAGGTTGGTTATTTCTGAGCCTGTTTATTAGTACTGAAGCCGCTAGTAGTACTTGCATTTTGTGGGTGAGGGGGCTTTGTACAGTGTATGTTGGACGCGCGAGCGAACACAACACAAACTGCTAGGACCCAGATAATTGTTGGTGTTTTTATAAATCGGAACTTTGAGTGTTGGTCGGTGTTGGCTGTATTGTACTAAACAGGGATAGCAGACTAGCAGATTGTTGTAGAGCAGTCCCAAACGTCGTTAGACGGCAGTTCAGTGAAGGTAAAGGTGGACGGCGGCAGTGGGACGCAACCAAGGTCGACCAAAGATCAAAATAAGCGGGATTCGGTTGTTTCCAGCACCAAATCAAAGGCTTCTCGCACCCCTTCGATTCGAAAGTCCCCGGACTCCTCCAAAGCGTCTCTTATTCCGATCGACCTACATACAGAGTCGGTTAAACTTGCTCAGGTAGCTACTTTATTATTACTTTTACTTATACCGTACTTTAATTGTAGTTTTAGTGACAGCTGGTATTGGTAAAAGTTAGCAGAGTTTATTACAGTCAGGCACTTAACGCCGTTTATGGTACCGGTACTTAGGCTAGTGGCACCATATAATGTGGTACCCCGCCCCACGTTCTAGGACTGTGGTTGGTGGTACCGGTACCCCTACGCATGGCCATGGGTGCCGCTACCATTATGCTGCCGGTGCCATATATTATGGTACCACTACCTACCATATGGTACGAAATCTGAACAGAGTGGTACCATGGTACCGGTACCGGTACTAATGCGAAGGTAGGGGTACCATGTAATTAGGGTACCACCACAGGCCCGAACGTGGGGTACCATAAAGGGCCTAAGTGCCTGACTGTATTATGCGATGATATCTCATCCGTAGTGGCTGGTTGGTTAGCTAATAACTAACAAACTGACCAGTAATTAGCTTTCTTTCTACTTATCTAAACTAGAAAATCCAATTTTGATCACAATCTTGTTTGTATGTAGTTTGTGTTCAGTGAAATAGACTTTTTGACCCAGCTGAGTAAGTATGGACTGTCTGTGTGATGTATTGAGATTGGTTGTGTATTGGGTATTGGGTATTGTTAGAGAAAGAGTGAGAGTGAAGTGACCATTGGTTTGTAGGAAGTGTGTTGGAACCAAAAGCTGGCCTTTCCCTTGAACAAAAAGCGGCGCTATCTAAACGTGACTGTCTGGGCCACCGCTCCCACTGCAACCGACCCCATTCTGCTCGGATATGTACGTTTAGCTTTCTTCTATTCTTAGGATAATTATCGTCTCTTACAGTCAAGCACTTAAAGCCGTTTATGGTACCGACACCATATATGGTGCCACTAGCCTAGGTACCTTTACCATAAACGGCGTTAAGTGCCTGAGTGTCTTAGGCGCTTTTTTGATTAAAAAAGCTGGTCAAGTTATGTGTTTGCTTAAAGATGTTGCTAGTTGCTACTAGTAGTAGAATGCGTAGCTGTTCTTTCGTAATTGACGAACATTTTAGACGAGTTTGCTAGTTCCAGAAGTACTGGACGATTGTTGTGTCACCTTGTCCAATTATCACGAACAAACCTTCACTCTGAGACCGCCCGGTCAGGCCAACGTACCAAGGTAATAAGGTCTACGCATACATGTACTAGGGGTTACCCCTAGCTAGCTAGAAAGGCCGAACCCCAACCCCCTAACTTTTGTGTTGGGCAATCAATTTCTCTGAAATTTTAACGCAGCATGCACACAAAATCAGATTTTCAGGTTTCGTGCGGGACCTGGAAAGTCAGGGAGTCATGGAAAAGTCAGGGAATTTTAAACAAGTCAGGGAATCAGGGAAAAGTCAGGGAATTTGGTGTCTGGTCAGGGAAAATTTGATAGCAGCAGAAACATCTCGCCGCCAAATGGTCCTGCCTGAACTTTACACAACACCATTTTGAAGATCGGTCTTCTGACTTTATATACTACTACTTAAACCGGAAATTTACCCTCTGAATACCGTTTAAATGCGTTTTTCAAAGCCAATTTATAAAAAAATTCTCAGATTGGTTGCAGTTTCCTGACCCTGGTAGGTCAGGGAATTTTGACTTCGGTCATGGAAAAGTCAGGGAAAGGTCAGGGAATTTTGCTATACAAAATCCGCACGAACCCTGATTTTTTACTCTGAAAGTTTTGGCCAATTCTGTCACTTCATCCACTAATTATGCACTTCCACGTACGTCACTTTCTTAACGTCTTCTCTGCATTTCTTGAACTGCATAACGACTAGTGGTGGAAGCTCAGACTTGACCACAGCTTTGAGAGTATAAATTCCGAGCTTGCTTGCATGTTGTGTTTAAAGTTTGAGCGAGATAGACTGACAAACACAAAAGTTAGGGGATAGATACGAAATGGGCCACCGTGTCCGATACGATCCGATGTGCGGGGGCCTTAACAACCTACGATCAGACCTATGTGGTCCATTTCGCGACCCCCGTGGTTCGTCATCTCGGACGTTTCCCTTCTATCACTGCCAGCCACTGTAGCCATGCTGTTGGGCGCCAGGTATTAAGAGAGTGCCTGGCGCGTTGACTTCATGGTGATGTCGGCTCCCAACGTCCGCTTGTGCGAGAGAGGCCCCCCAGGCCTAGTTGGTTTGCATGGACAACTCCTGACGGACGTCATTGATCTTCTCCTCCAACGTGGCATGCTTTGGAGCGACTTCGGTGCTTAGGCAGATCCAGTCGGTTCCCATTTACCTACTCACTGTCACCAGCTTTCGGTGGCTTGGGTGGAGCTTTGCGCCGACCACCAAGAAACTTGCCGCGCCGAGAGGATGAGCGCACGACGTGGCGCACAGTGGCTTTGCGGCCTAAACCACTCACCAACTGTGCAACTGTATCTTTGCAGCAAGTACGGCAAGTACTCGCGCTACGCCGGATTCGACGCCAGACTCTGCTACGGTGACGTGACTCTGGGCTTTCGCTGGATGCCCAAAGGTCTGCCGGACCACCGAACTGCCGCCGCCGAAGGTGCAGTGTCCACTACGGAAACGACGCTCGAATCAAAGTTGGACCGGTCACAGTTGGTCGGTCACAACTGGACACAGGCCTCCTTTACGCAGGCGGTGGTCTGCGCCCATTGCAAGGGCAAAATCTGGCTAAAGACCGCTTCCCAATGCACCAAGTACCTTTATTATTATTATCTTTTGCTTCGGCCGGTCGGATTTTCCTCTATAGTCCTTCCGTCGAGACCAGTGGACCAGTGAGGTAGCCAGGATTTTGCAAAGGAGGTGTAAAATTTGAAGTTTGGCCAGCAGAGAAAATTTTGCAAAATTAGCCTTCAGGAAGGCATATAAAAGGTATTTTTACCGCAAAATTGACAAAAATTAACACTTCCAGTGGTTTTAAGAGGCGACAAAATTTTAAAAAATTAGCCTTCCCTTCCTACCTCCACCACATACATGTAACAGGGCCGGGACGGCTTGGGGGAAGGGGGTTTCCGTCAGGTGGGGTGTCGATTTCAAAATGCTCCAAAACGCCTGGAATGCGTCTTTATCACGCTTTTTCTCAATAAGGAGGATAAAAATGGCTATTTTAAGTTGCAAAATAGCGTTTTAGAGCTAAAAACAAAAAACTAAAAAGGACTTCCAAAAACTAGCGATCGACCGGAACCGGAAAGGAATTACCCCAGTTCCGGGCGGAACCGGAACCGGAAATTTTCAGCGGAGGCTAAAAATTCGAAATTGCTCCCAGAACTAAAAATTCTAGCTGAAAACTGCAGAAGACAGTTACAGGTGCTTTGCTAAAGTTAGAACTGCCATGAAACATTACTGGTTTACATGTCCAAGTAGTGTTTACATAATGTTTAAGCACCGAAAACATTGATTTAGTTTTAGTTTACTGATTTCTCAGATAATTTACATTCCCCATACACCCTTGATGATTTTGCGTGGTTTTAGATTTGCGGCGCTATCTCTTTAACAAATTTCGGCTTTAAAATATTGAAACAACTGAAGTTTTCCATCTGAAACTACTGTAATTGTTAAGCACCATTTGGGCTGTAGTAAATTATCGACACTTTTGCGTGCACTTCTGAGAAAAAATACTGATTGCAATCAAAATTGTTGCCTACAACAAAGATTTTAGGCGATTTACTCTAGTGTTTAGAGCGTTATTCTATGGAATTTGGCAGGTTTGCTTCCAAAAAGAGCGGAAAGTCAAAAAGTTCCGGTTCCGGGACCCTTCAGCACAGTAGTAGTTGATGAACTATGTAGTAGTCTAGCTAGCATTTCAGATGTTCGGTGATCTGTCATAACAAGTGCTACGGCAAATCGTCGCTGCCCTGCACCGACCTAAAGCTGCCCTCAGTCGATAGCAAACCGACCGACGCCAATGAGAACGAGTGGGACATAATCACCAGGTACCCGGAGCCGGAAATCGACGAACACGACGTGGTCGATGTGTCTGCCACCCCTCGCACTGCCTCTATGGGCAAACGCGCGCGCTTTATGGGAAAATTGAGAGACCTGCGACGCAGAAACGTTCGCCAGACCAATCAGGAAGGTAACACTTACTCTGCGCTCTGCAATTTTATGCGACCGTTGCTTAGAGTTTCTGTTTCGGTTTCTTTAGACCCCGCCGCTCCTAAAACCGTCTCTACCGCCGATTTGGACGCATGTACCGCAGACGATGCACTCACCAGCCAAATAGATAACGTAATTTTGTCTTTTTGTTAATTTATCTGTTGGTTGGAACGATTGAGAGGCCGTGCGAACAATTATTTAGGTACTTGTTGTTTGTTGTCGCAACATTTTGTCCTTTCGGACTAGGAGTAATCAACTGCTATAGAGCAGGAAGAGACAGAAGGTCCTGCAGCCTCCTTAACAACAACCCTCCCCTTTGCTGTCGGTGTGTGCAAGACAGCTAAGGTTTGGTTGCCGTTTATCTACTTGCCATTGCTGACTTTCGATGGATTGGGTTGGGCTTTGTGTTGACTACTTCCCATCGCCCGGGAGTTCTGAGGTCAAATTCTAGGGAGGGAGTTTGGCACTAAAACACTCAAAAATGGCCATTTTTCGGCTCCAAATCGGGTATTTGGGCTCAGATACTACTAAAAGAGCTATTTTGTAATCGATTTTAGCAATTTTAGTATATCGTTTTTATAGTTTTAGTATATTTTAGTATAGCTCAGATACTACTAAAAGTTCTAAAAAAATCGCAAAAATTTGCTTGTCAAAAAATCGTCTCGATAGGGGACCCCGATCGGGTGCTCCGGCCTAAATCGGGTGGGGGCAGACCCCCAGTTACATGTGTGATCGTGATGTTGTAAAGTTGATTTGACTGTCATCATTTTCTGACAACTTGCAAGAGTCTTGTCAACCTTATTGTATTTATCTGTTAATGCAGCCAGAACCAGAGATACCCACTGACATACTGGAAGCGAACATCAGTGCCGAACAGCAGCATCGCTACCACAATTTGCTTTACACGCACGGAGGCACCTACAACGAACACGTTATCAGTGCAGCCAAAGACCTCGGGCGCGACTTGTTCTCTCACCTCACTCCCGAACAACGCAAGACCAAAATTAATGAGCAGGTGTGTTTTGTTTTGTCTTTCAGTAATTCACGTCAACATTTTCGGCCTAAACTGACAATAGTGTTGGCCTGCTTTCTTTAAAGTTTTTCTACGACATACAGCTTAGCTGTCAAGTCTTTCAGATCGACCGACTACGTCTGGAGATCGACGCTGCTACCAAGGAGCGGTTGGAAGCGTTGGAGAGGGTCAAAGCTGCCACTGACCTGGCCGAAAAGAAAGAACTGGAAACAGAATTTAACCGTCTTGATGATCGGCTACAGGTAAATCACTGACTGACCGACAAACTGACTAACTGACTGACAGGCTCACTGACCGACCGACCGACCGACCGACCGACCGACCGACCGACCGACCGACCGACCGACCGACCGACCGACCGACCGACCGACCGACCGACCGACCGACCGACCGACCGACCGACCGACCGACCGACCGACCGACCGACCGACCGACCGACCGACCGACCGACCGACCGACCGACTTGCTGACTGGCTAGCTGGGACCTGTATCATACATGGGTCTGTGGCTCGCCTCCGCTTTGCCGGCTGAGAGCCCAACCATTCAGTCCTGCTCTCCGAAAATTTAGTGAAAATGTGCATATTTATGAGTTTTGGCGACTTTTTTTCGGCTCTGGTCATCTCGTAGTAGCAGCTCTATTTTTCCGAGCCACGTATATGTATGGTAGAGAGCCCGGCCCTGCTGGTAGGTAGGTACCTGCATGCTGTGCTATAACTGACATAACGCTGGGCTTGCTTAGGCGCTGGCCGTGCTAATGCTGCACTATTGCGCCGGATTGCAGAATTGTATGGACCTGGAAGACTCGGTGTCTCCTCCGGTCGACAGCGTTGCAGAGATTTTGACCAATCCTGACTCTGGCGTCGAAACGGCGCAAACTGCTAACATCTAACATAAAACAACATCAACAGCAACAACGCTTGTTCATTTTTTCTCATGTGCATTTTTATTTGTGGCTTATTGTACTTAATTTGATATTTTTTATGGATATTCAAAATCAAAGTCGCTTGCCTTCTGTGCTGTAGACTTTAGATAGATTGTGGTATCAAAATTTGAAGACTTGACTAAGTTGAACCGTTTTGAATATTAGGCTTTGTTTCTGAAAATAGCAGTATAAAGGTTAAAAGGGCCCGGCCGGACCAGAACTAGCCAAAGTGATCGGATATCGGACTTTGTTGCATCTAACTACTACTACTGACTGGCTGCTTTTAGTGTGTTTGTTTTAATGCGGGAATATTTTGTGTTCATGATTTGCTGTGTAGCGCGAAGTGCAGTTAGCGAGCGGGTATATTATTATCTTTTGGTGCAATTCGGACCGGGTTTTTGAAGAACCATTATTTATTGACAACTGGTTCTGTACAGGCATGGGTAAAAGGGAACCCCCTGATGCTCTGACCTAGATGTGCCCCCTCTGGAATTTTTTGGAAGAATTTTGTATAGAACGTTATGATAAAAGTATGTCTAGATCAGGTGCAAATGAGGTTAGAATAGCTTACTTTTGCCTCTTCTAACGAAGCACAAGCCAAAAAAAACTTGATGTTAGCCAAAAATGGGACTTCTTGGCTTACCGACCCCTCAGCCCCCTCAAGAATTGAAAATTCTACCCCCAATCAGCCAAAATGCTAGCCAATGTCTGGGTCTGTATAACTTCTGTTCCAGATAGAGAAATGTAAGGAATTCTGCAAAAACCCGGTAATGCGAAGCCGGTAATGCGAATATGTGAGAATAGTTTGAGGCTGAAACTGAAATTTTTCATTAAATGTGATTTTTTGCCCTTGTCGAGAAATTATGGGGTATTTGGCTTTTTTGGCACTGTTTCTAAGCCTAAATCCAATGCTCACATGTCACATATGCTGGCAGTACATACGGTACGTGTGGTAGTGTTTTGTTCGGTCCTACTTACCATATTTAGAGGGTACCTGTTGAGAAGCGCCAAAGGAGTCTATAAGTAGTCTCCCTACCTTGTTGTGATATTTACTCGTATTTAATATTATTGCTAATTCTTTAGAAATCACTGTCCACCAATCCCCATACCTCGTAATCTATGGGTAACACTAGCAGAACAGAGCTTTCAGGGCTCGTGCGGCTTTTTCAGAGCAAAATTCCCTGACCTTTCCCTGTCCAAAGTCAAATTTCCCTGACTAATTATAGTGAGCAAGTTTTAACAAGGCTGAGAAAATTTTGAAAACTTGGCTCACAAAAACGCATTCACAAACGGTATTCTGAGTTTAAAATTTCAAGATTTAGTACTGTGGAAAGTCAGAAGTCCCATTTTCAAAAGGGTGGTGTGTAAAGCTCTGACAGGGCCAGTTGGGCACGTGATGATTCTATTCTATTGCTAGCAAAATTTTTCCCTGACCGAACACCAAATTGCCTCACTTTTCCCTGATTCCCCCGCATGAACTCTGACTTTAGCTATTCAGCGATTTCCAAAGGATTACTTACCGTTGCTCTTTATTGTTTCACTTGTTCTCGTTGTCAATGGATCAGTTCCTATTGTTAGTGCTACCTATCAAACAAAATCGTTGTTGTGCTTTACAATTGTAAACCAAAATCGATTTTTTTAAAAGTATTGCCGGTCGTTGTTTCTGAGTCTGCCTGATAAAAGTTAAGAGGGTAAAATCGACAGTATTTGCTTGTGAACTGGTTTAGTGCCCGTCTGATTTTTTCTTGTTCTTCTCTTACTCCACTGACTTCGACTTGGAGTCATATTAGCGATTTATGATAGCTCCCTTCCGAGTAAACAAACTAAGCGTGATTGGAAAAAAGTGGAAGTTCCGATAAGCAGGAGATTTTATTGTCGATTGATGATTAGGTTTAGTAAGCTGTTTTTGCGTTAATCAACCGAAAGTTAGTAGAATTTCTTATTGTGTCTTTTCTTAGTATAGTACAGCACTAATTAATTTCCCTGTTCTTATCTAAAATATAAATTGTGCCATTTCTCACGATACAGAATGTGCCAGTACCGTACATGTACCTACGTACCCAGGGCTGGGAGGTTGGTCGTGGTACACCTTTGTCCAGCCGAGTTAGGAAAAAATTGTCGAAAATAAGAAACGCGATTGAACTATGCATTGTTGAGCACTAAAACGGTTAATTTCTGCTAATTTTACACTCAGAATAGCTTTTAAACGCTATCTCGAAGACAATTTTTTCAAAGTTTTCACACCCTGGTTGGGCGGTGACCCAACCAGGCCTCTTCAAAAATTTTAATTGTGGTGCAAAAGATCCTGCCTGCATCACTGAAATGTACCTGTTTACTGAAATGCAATTTTTGACCCAGCTCATCTTACAATATCGAGTAGATGACCTGGCCTAAAACTGTGAAATCATCTCTGTAACCAAACCATACTGTACATACATAACAGGTGGTCTGCCCCCCCCCCAACCTGCCCCACCCAACTTAGGCCAGACCCCCTGGATGGAGGACCCCAACCCCATACGATTTTTCCGAGCCCTGCGATTTTGCTGTCAAGTAATTTTTTGGGCAAATTTTTACGATTTTTTGCAATTTCAGACACAAAAATTGCCAAAATCGCCTGTAAAACAGCACTTTTTAGCTGTATTTCAGCCCAAATTAGCTATTTTTGAGGATTTTTATTTTAGCCGAAAACTGCGTTTTTTGAGCGTTTTTTAATGCCCAACCCCCTCCCTAGAATTTGGGCTCAGACCCCCTACCAACCCCCCCTCCTCCCTCTTTCATTATAAACCCAGAATAGAATTTGCTGCTTATCCGTACTTTGACATTTTCCCGTCCGTCATGCCTAATTTAGTTTGCTCTGGGAAAAAGTGCTATCATTTGTTGGCACCGTGTACGTATGTTTATTCAACAGAGCTCTATCAAGAACCCAGTTGGAAATGTTGCTCAGATCGGCTCGGCAGATTTTTCTGCGAATTCCCAGGTATTTGGCTACCGCTACGTCAGCTTCGGAAGCTCCTTTCAAGTTGGAACGTCTTGCCGGAGACGATGAAGGTTTTTGTGATTTCTTTCCATACTCTATATAAACTGGTTAGCTTGTGGAACAGAAATTTTTTAAATTTAATTATGAATAACATGGATTTTGCGTTTCTTAGCAAAATTGTCGAATGCGAACATGACATAGAAAAGGTGAAACATTTTGGCTGAAAAGAGTTGTATGGTACGTACTATATAAAGGGTGAATTGTATACTGCTTTTACAGGGATCGTTTTGTTCAAATTGAACCGACCAGAGACGAAAAATGCGATCAGTCGCCGATTGCTTAATGACGTAAGGTCAAACAGTCAGGCACTTAACGCCCTTTATGGTACTGGCACCATAATACCATATATTATACAGTATGGTGCCGGTACCTGGGCTAGTGACATCGTATATGGTACCTCATACATGTAATAGGGGGGTCTGCCCCCCATCCGACTTAGGCCAGACCCCCCCGGATGGGACCCCCTCCCAGAGACGATTTTTCCGACGCCCGCCATTTTCTGGCAAGTATTTTTGAGCAAATTTTTGCGATTTTTTCCAATTTCAGACATAAAAATTACCAATATCGCCTCTAAAATAGCACTTTTTAGCTGTATTTGAGCCAAAATTAGCGATTTTTGACGATTTTTAGCCGAAAAATTGCGATTTTTGAGCGTTTTTTAGTGTCCAACCCCCCCCCCCCCAACATTTGGGCTCAGACCAGACCCCGAACCCCCTCCCGCATCGACGGATGACCTGTTACATATATGACCATTATGCCCCTACCCATGGCCATGGGTACCGGTACCATATGGTACGAAATCTGAACGGGGTGGTACCAATGCGACGGTAGGGGTACCCTATATGGTACCACCACAGTCCCCAATCGTGGGGGTACCAGTACCATAAACGGCGTTAAGTGCCTGACTGTTAAAGACTGCTTTTAGTTGACGCTCTATACATATCATTTATCTGCTTTTTAGTTTTGTGATGCTATAGACGAGGTTAAATTTGACAGATCGGCTAGAGTTCTGATTATCGCCAGCGAAGTTGCAGGGGCCTTCTGTACCGGTTAGTTTACTTCTTTCTGCATCAGTGCCTATCAACGATCGCCCTTTGCCCAGTGTAAACTAAGCGTTGCAGGAAAACCGAAAGTACCGGTAAGTAGGAGATTATAAGTTCGGTTACCAAAAGCCTTTTAAGCTAAAAATTAGGGATTTATGAGCACGACTGGGGGTTGGCCTTCTTAGATAGTCGTACATGTCTGACTGGGTACCATCAGTTGTAGTCTAATTTAGCTGTGTTGCACTTACTGTAGGGGCTGATCTAAAGGAGCGCGCCCAGATGTCTCCGGAAGAGGTTCCGCGTTTTGTCAACAAAGCCAGAGGGATGATGTCAGAACTGGAAAAGTTGCCTCAGCCGGTGATCGCCGCTATGGATGGCTTCGCTTTGGGAGGCGGCCTTGAAATGGCTCTGGCTTGTGATTTGCGCATTGCAGGTAGAGTGTTTGCTGCACTTTCTTCTAGTGCTAACGGAAAGGTTTGTCTATTTTCAGCTGATAGTGCAAAGATGGGACTGACAGAAACGCGACTCGCTATTATTCCCGGCGCAGGTACTCTTCGTACAGTACGTCTGCTGTAGCCCTCAGCCCCCCTCAGCCCCCCTTTGCTCATGCCTGTACGTACCTACTATCATGCATGTCCCAGGTCATTTGTCGATGGGGAAGGGGCTCTGGCGCCGACCGGCGGGCGGGTTTGAGCCCAAATTTTGGTATCTGAAATTCTAAAGAATTGCAATCTTACCGCAATAAAGGCGCATTTACAGTAGTACGTATTTTAGGGGGTACGCAGCGTCTGCCCAGAATAGTAGGGGGTGCGGTGGCCAAGGAGCTGATATTCACGGGACGCATGATCAGTGGAAGTGAGGCGAGAGATATCGGACTGGTCAATCACGTGACTGTGCAGAACAACGAAGGCAACGCTGCCTTCAAACAAGCGCTCAGACTGGCTCAGGAGATTTTGCCTCAGGTCACATTCTTTGACCAACTTGTGTAGCTGCTAACTGCACAGTCAGTCTATCAAAATACAGTCTACATGCACTGTGTACTACTGTAGTGCAATTTAAGCCAAAAATCAGATGTTTTTTATTAGTATGTACTGTACGTGTATGCTGGTCACAACTTTTCAGGGTCCGATTGCGCTGAAAGTAGCAAAGCTTGCCATTTCCAAAGGTCTCGATATGGACCTCCAGTCTGCATTAGCCTTGGAAGAACTGTGCTATGCCCAGGTTTGGCTATAATTCACACAGCTTTTCTTATATTTGTCGGTGGTTTCGGTTCAGGTCATTCCTACAAAGGATAGATTGGAAGGATTGAAGGCGTTCAAGGAAAAAAGACCTCCTAAGTACACGGGACAATAAGAAGAGTTTTGAGTGATTGTTGTGAAGCAAGAAGAGAGCATGCTTGATTATTCCGAAATCTGCGAATTTTCCATATTTCTGCTGTAAAACGGGATCGTTGTGGTATGATGGTGACGTTTTCAATTTGATTTATCTTTCAAACTTTCAAATCAAGGTTGTGTGAATAACTAAAGTAAATCGTAGTTAATTAAGGAATGATAAGAAACTCGCTCTCTGGTACAGTTAAGTCTTCGCCCTTTGCCCTCAGACAAGAAATTGAAAGTTGGCTTTTGGGGGTTGTCAGTTGGTATTACCAGAATATAGTACCACCAGAATGGTTTATACATACTATAATTAATAACTACCCTGCGCCCTGGCCAAACTTTCGATTATTTTGGTTTTGAATACTGAGACTCGATCCTATCCTACCAGGGATTAGCATGCATTTTGCCAGGAAGTCAGTTCAAGTATCTCAGTTTATGTGGCTCATAAATATGTTAAAGTAGTGCTCATTTTAAGACCAACGGTACATGCATATCCACTAGCAACCCTTAGAACCGGAACTACACCCACTCAAAGTTGGGCAAGCGGCCACTTTTTGGCCAATTTTTTACCTCTCACAGACTACACTCAAACGATCACCTCTTACAGTATCCACTCAAATGATCACCTCTTACCTCCACTAGAACGATCACTTCTCACAATCTCCACTCAAATGATCACCTCTTACCTCCACTCAAACGATCACTTCTCACAATCTCCACTCAGACGATCACCTCTCACAATCTCCACTCAAACGATCACCTCTCACAATCTCCACTCAAACGATCACTTTTCACAATCTCCACTCAGACGATCACCTCTTACCTCCTCTAAAACGATCACTTCTCACAATCTCCACTCAGACGATCACCTCTCACAATCTCCACTCAAACGATCACCTCTCACAATCTCCACTCAAACGATCACTTTTCACAATCTCCACTCAGACGATCACCTCTTACCTCCTCTAAAACGATCACTTCTCACAATATCCACTCAGACGATCACCTCTCACAATCTCCACTCAAACGATCACCTCTCACAATCTCCACTCAGACGATCACCTCTCACAATCTCCACTCAAACGATCACCTCTCACAATCTCCACTCAAACGATCACTTTTCACAATCTCCACTCAGATGATCACCTCTTACCTCCTCTAAAACGATCACTTCTCACAATCTCCACTCAGACGATCACCTCTCACAATCTCCACTCAAACGATCACCTCTCACAATCTCCACTCAAACGATCACCTCTCACAATCTCCACTCAAACGATCACCTCTCACAATCTCCACTCAAACGATCACTTTTCACAATCTCCACTCAGATGATCACCTCTTACCTCCTCTAAAACGATCACTTCTCACAATCTCCACTCAGACGATCACCTCTCACAATCTCCACTCAAACGATCACCTCTCACAATCTCCACTCAAACGATCACTTTTCACAATCTCCACTCAGACGATCACCTCTTACCTCCTCTAAAACGATCACTTCTCACAATCTCCACTCAGACGATCACCTCTCACAATCTCCACTCAAACGATCACCTCTCACAATCTCCACTCAAACGATCACTTTTCACAATCTCCACTCAGACGATCACCTCTTACCTCCTCTAAAACGATCACTTCTCACAATCTCCACTCAGACGATCACCTCTCACAATCTCCACTCAAACGATCACCTCATCATCAGACCTAAGGATTCCATCTGAAAACTGATCGTTGTGATCTTTCTGTTCCACACAAACCACTGATAGATCATTCAATGGGACAATTGGGGTCATCTTTGTTTGGCGCTTGCAACAGGTGTGGTCGATAGGGTCGTGAAGCAGCAGCTTTCAGGGTTCAACAAACTGTGCCATGTGAAACTGTAGTCTGCGCTGAGAGACACTGAGTCGACCTTTTTGGCGACTGCCATATTGCTTGCAGAACACAAAAGCACTCGCTTTCAGCCTTTTACCCCTTCCCCTCTTTCTTTATCACTTTTGCTGAGCTTTGACATTGCAAATCCGTTTAGTCACAATAACGCTTGAAAATCAAGGAAATGGCACAGAATATCTTAAGTTAAGTGAAATTGACCATTTATTAGCAACGGACATATCTGAAAATTGGCAGGCATATAAGCTACTCTTGATACTATATTTGTGTCAGATTTGGTTGAATCTCGTTCACTTCACAGTCACGCGTCGCTGATGATAAAACGTGGAACACTTAGCATGGGACGCCCTTTACATGGACTTGATCACTATTCACTCATTTCTCTAGATTCACTATTGGTCTATACATGGTTCGATAGCACTATTGATTAAGATTTTACTGTTTAACCAGTGTGCATTATTTTAAGAACAGCCTAAGCCTACGTAACTACTAGATAGAATTTCATTTGCAAAGTCCGATTTTCTGGCAGATTTCAGTATCACTGAGTCCGGTGTTGAGGTACTGGTAGATTTGGTCAATGTATTTGTTCACCAGATCTTGGCAGAAACCCGACAGAAATCCCAGATGCTTGCATTCTGCATCCAGTTTCTTCTTCACTTCTGGCTAAAATATCACGGTTACCCTCCTACTAGGCGCTTTTAAATTCAGGTGTGTTTGAAGAAAATCTTCAAATCTTGCAGTTTTGATCAAAAATTCTTCTCTGTCTGTCTGTCTGTCTGTCTGTCTGTCTGTCTGTCTGTCTGTCTGTCTGTCAGTCAAGTAAACCCTCTAGTTAAAGCCATACTGTACATAGTAAGTGTTCCGAACATAGAGTAGTGTCGGTATGCACTAGCAAAAGTACAATACGCATACTGTAGCTACAGTAACTTACCTCTTCTTCGTCTGCGTACTGTTTAGCCACTTCGATGAGAGTCTTGCAAATGTCGCAGCCAACGTTGTTTAATTGAACAGGTTTAGCCTAAATTGACACTGTTAACTAATAGCTAAGACAGCAATGCATGTACATAGCACGCAGGTATTCTGACCTTAGAAGGACACAATTTGATCTCTTGACAGATCTGTTCGGGGTTCAGTTCACCGTCCAGGTATTTCCAGATCTCCGGCAGATATTGCTTCACCAAGCTTTTGCATTCGTCGGCGTATTGGCCCAATTTGTCGCAAACTCCGTCCAAGAGTTCTTCTACTTCGGGCTATGATTCATAATAATAGGAATTTATAAACTTTTACTTTTAGGAATGTTTTAGTTACCTCTTCTTTGTCTAGGAAGGTCTTGGCCGTGGAAACAATCATCTTACACAATTCGCAACCGGTGTTTTCCAAGTTCTAGAAAGCGATTTTTCATTAAGATTTTTAGCAGTTGCTCTTGTTTTTAGTCTACGTTTATCATTGATCTTCTATGCTCAGAAAATGAACGATTTTTCAATTTTTTCAACCTTTCTTAATGAACTTAAAAAGGTATGTGTAGCTTTTTAGCACCTCTTATGTACGTATGTAGCTAGAAATACAATAGAACAGTACCGTAGTTCGCTTTGCTGGAAAATTTTTGGGACAAAAACGAATTTTTTGACATATTTCTTCGGGATTCAAATCGCTATTCAGGTATTGGTAAACGAGAGGAACAATTTCATGAATGGCTTCTTTGCAAACTGCTGAGTATTGGCCAAGTTTATCGCAGAATTCATCCAACAACTTCTCAATTTCCGGCTTAAAATACCATTTTTTACCGAGTATCAAAGTAGTTTTCTAGTTGTTACCTCAGTTTTGTCGGCATAGGTTTTGGCCGCAGCCACTAGCGATTTGCAAAGATAGCATCCCACATTTTCTTCATTCTGTTGTTAAAACATTTTATTTCAGACAAATTTTAAGAAAACCGTAGTCTTAAGGTTCAAACATCTATTTTTGTGATTAAAGTGATAGATATAGTAAACAAAATGCAAAAAAATCAGCGATTTTGAGAAAATATAAAGTTACTCTGCAACAGAAATTGTCTCACGATGATGAACAGGATCGATTCTTGAAATTTCACACTTTTGCAACGGTCGTGTTTGTAAGGCTTGAACAAGTTTCTAAAAATCTATTTTGGACGTGGATTTTCTTAAAATTTTCTTTGAACATGCACACAAACATAAGCAAAAGAAATTTCTTACTTACAGCTGGTTTCTTAGCCAATGAAACTTTCGGAACGGCCACAGTCTTAGGACAAAGGTCGATCATTTGACAAATTTCCTCTGGGTTCAAGTCGCTATCGAGGTATTTGTAGACGAGGGGAATGATTTCTTTAACGGCAGCCTTGCAGGCATCCTTGTATTCTCCGAGTTTGTCGCAGAATTTATCCATCAATGCTTCGACTTCGGGCTGTAAAAAAAATTCGAAGAAATGCTTTTGGCACTTCCAAAATTAACTTACTTCTTCCGAATCGGCGAAAGCTTTAGCTGCTGATACAATTGTCTTGCAGAGGATGCAACCGATGTTTTCTTGCTTCTAGAACGAGTTCGATGTATTTTGCGTGAAATTTTGTTTTAGCTTACATTGGCTTTGCATTTTTAAGCTTTTTTCAAAGTTAGCACAATAACAACATTGGTACTGCTTCTGCTCAAATCTGTACTGTATGTAGTCACATTGTGTACGTAGTACCAAAATGGATTCAACCCCTTTTAAATTGGATTAAGGGGATGGAGGTGTATGAAGAAAAAATCGATCAAAATAGGAGAAACCAACAAATTTTCTACCGAACTATTAAAATTTGATGCTGAGAATGCTGTTTACATAAATGTGCTTTTCAAACTTTTCTTGTATGGGTTGGCGGAAGTGACTTAAGCTACAAAAACTATTAATTTGATCCTTATACGTACCGTAGGCTGAGCGGCTCTTAGCTTGGTCAGCGGGACTTGGGCGTTCTTGCAAAGTCCGATGGCAGTGCAGATTTCCTGCGGCGTCAGGTCTTGATCCAGGTACTTGTAAATGACCGGCAAATAGTCGTCCACCAACTGCTTGCATGCGCTTGCGAACGAGCCCATTTTCTGGCATTCTGCTTCTAGTTTTTGCTTTACTACTGGCTGTAAAAGTTTCTCTTGGCATTCTATGACTTGACTACCGACTAAACCTTGCTAACAAGAGCCGCATACGTACCTCTTCCTGATCGGCGTACTTCTTGGCTATGTTAACCACAGTGGAGCAGAGGAAACAACCTAGCGAACTATCCTAAAAACTCAAAATTGCATCAAGTTTCTCAAATATAGAATTCGTACTTGTTGTGCGGCGTTTGCGGTAACCACTGCCACTAAACAGTTAGGTTGTTTAGTTTTTTTATCACGAAGAAAAGACTCGTTTTATTACCGATTGCTAGAACGGCTAGTAACTTCATTTTGAGGCTGACTGACAGGCAACTGTTGATCTACAGCGATGCCAAAGTGAACAAAAGTGGCTGATAATTCTGCGACCGCAACATTTATGGAGCTAGATAGCTTTGTTTCTTTGATACAATAGCTCTGTTACGCTCAGTAATTGTTTGATAGCGCGCTGTGATAAGAATTTCGTCCGTATTGTATTGCCACACAGTTCCGCATCCGTTTTTGTTTTACTGCTTGCTTACCGTTATGCAGGTGTCTCGCTTTAGAAAGGAAGTAAAGATTGATTGATTTTCTGTTAAATTTAATCTTCTGCTCAAGCTTAGGCTTATGTAAATCTAAACGCGACTTTATAATGCTTTCTGTCAGCTTTCAGGAAAACAGTACAACATAAGCCAACTAATTGTAAAAGATACATATAAGCTAGGGTACGTACCAAGCTTGCAATGATTTCAAGACCGTTATTTATTACAAAATTAGATGAGCAGAGGAATCATGCATTTTCAGTACTGAATCAGTCCCTTTTCTTCCAACTTCCTCACATCTTCATCATTCACCACTCCTGCCTTTCGAGCGAATCGGACCATTCTATGACTGATCGGTGTCATCGACTCCTTATCTGCATAATCGATTTCACGCTTCGATCGCACTTCAGATACAACCTTCTCTACTGTCTTTGCCGACTTGCATGAAACACGAGCAGCCACCATAAACAACACGCACACAACTAGAATTGAACGCACAGAAGACGACATGGCAGAGAGACACAGAACGTAAACTTATGCAAATTTCATTTAGAACTTTGACTTTGTTCAAAAACGTCATCCTCTTCTTCTTCTGGTGAGTCCTGTTTCTGCTTAGGTATTTTGTCTCTTGTCTTGCAGAGGGGACTAGTTTGAGTAGAAAAGGAGTGTGCGTGCAGAACGCTGTCAAAAGACGTGTGCTTTCCTTTGTCCATCAGAGTGAGCCAGGGTGGAAACTTGTTGCGATGTCGTGGTTGAGTTTGCTCTAGACTGGAACTGGCCAACAGACTCGGCAAACACTCGAACGAGCGCGGCGTCACCGACATGAAGTCCTAAAACGATATATGGTGATTGATACGATACAGCAGAGTGCCAATTTTAGAAAAAGAACCGTATCAGAGTATCGGCCGCACCGCAAACATGATTTACAGCCTGTTGTTTTACGTAACTTCCTTAATGACTGTATTGTTTTGTGGAACTCCTTACCTTTACATTCTTCTGAGAACCAGTTAAAGGCTTTCTGTGGTTCTCAGCACTTCTTTCAATCTCTAATTGACAAGGTTTAATTGTTAAGTTTTATAGCTTCTGCGTACTGTAGTTCTACCAATTTGTTGGTGTTGGTGGTTGAGTAAACTTCAACTTCAAGTACGTAGGTTAAAGTTTACAACTAACCAGCAGATACTGCCTGACCAGTTTCGGTGATTTTCGGAAAAAAATTAAATTCGCGGTCAATTTTTTACGAAATCATAAGATCTCGGCACAATTATTATTCAATTTATCCACAATTTTTCATTAGAAGGGCCAAAACTCATTACCACCACGGCAGGTTTAGCAGGCTAGCATTTAGGCAGAATTAACTAATTGACGCGTAGAATAATAACTGGGCAAAAAACTTATACTTTTGGGTGCAAAAATTTATAAAAAGGCTGCCATTTGAAATTTTTCGAAAAACTGGGAAACCGACCAGCGGTCTTTTCTGTCCAAGACCTTAATTGGTTTTTTAGTTTTCTTTCTGAATACAAGGTGTGTACGTACAAGGTATACATACTATAGATATACTTGATGTTACCCCTATAAAAGCTGTGAAAAATGTGAAGTAATAAAGATACGTACGATCGGCGGTAGTTCAGTCAACTTTTTGGCAACTTCTGTTATCTAAACAAATCGCAGACAACACAGTCAAACAGGTGCACCTTTACATAACCTTAATTTCCCGGCCATTTCTACTAATCTGCTCCGAATCTTTTGTTACAGGCGTAGTTGGAGGGTTTCCGGTCTCCCTCACGTATAATAGTTGATCCTGGTCCAAGCTTAGGGAGCGCGAGAGTTTAGAATCCGTCATACAGACAGATAGACGACACAAGAGCAGACTGATGTCAACTAAAGCTGCTTACAGACTCGGTTTGAAATTAGAATTTCCTGTGTCCTTTGCAGCTGTTCTGACCTGTGCATCAGTCTTGTAGGCCAGTGCGAAACTGATCAATCCTAAGACGAAT